>JAJGOT010000566.1:507500-527358 GCA_022457155.1 Cladopsammia gracilis | reverse complement strand
AACAAAAATAGTCAGCAGGGGAAAGTCCCATGACATCATCAACTTCCTATTTTTCTAAGAATCAAAGACTTCCTGTGTTTCCGAGAATTGTGTCACGCAAAGGATTCTATTATGTGGAATCACGCAATGAAATAAACACACTTTGTTTTTTATAAAATATAGTATTATTTGATTTTACCATTTTTGATTTCCATTATAGAATCCCATTTTCGATTCCCATTCTTAATTCCCATTTTTGATTCCCATATTTGATTCCCATATTTGATTCCCATATTTGATTCCTATATTTAATCCTAGGTTTATTGATCCAGGCCTAGGTCCTAGGTTGCACCCCTATCCTCACATTGGTTCTGAGGGTTGATCCCATTTAAGACCAACCACTGTAATCCAAGGTGGGAGTATGGAGGTTGGAGAAAGAAGTTGAATTCAACATTTACCCCCCACACCTGGTTCACGGTTGGTACAAGGGCATGATACAACGGCTGACGTCACGATCTAAGGTGGGAGTCTAAGGTGGGAGTATGGAGGTTGAACTATAGGGTGTTCCTAGAGTTTGATTCCGCCGTATGAAGTAGTGATGATACCTTGATATGGTTCCTAGGGTTGCTAGCGCTAGACCAATGACTCCATATTTGATTCCTATATTTGATTTCCATATTTGGTGCAAAAAGAAACTTCCCCTCTTGATCACTTCGTGATCAATTCACTGCCTCACAAAAGCTTCGCTTTTGTTCCCCAATGCTAGACCAATGACCCCATATTTGATTTCCATATTTTGGTGCAAAAAGAAACTTCCCCTCTTGATCACTTCGTGATCAATTCACTGCCTCACAAAAGCTTCGCTTTTGTTCCCCAATGCTAGACCAATGGCCCCATATTTGATTTCCATATTTTGGTGCAAAAATAAACTTCCCCTCTTGATCACTTCGTGATCAATTCACTGCCTCACAAAAGCTTCGCTTTTGTTCCCCAATGCGAAGATAGAGATATGTTGACTTTCAGTCAACATATATCATAGAGAGTGGAACCATCGCTTCGCTCCTCCCACCAATATTCCCCTCGATTTTTTAACGCTCCTCCTCCCCTGCTCGCCCTCCGGGCTGCGCTGCCGAGGAGCTAAAATCGCGCTTCGCGTGGCAAACCAACGATGATTTCTTGAGGTGAATCTGAGGGTTGAAACCTAGGGTGATCCCAGCATTTGGGTTTAGGTTGTTGGGGGTGCCCAAAGGACACCCCGAAATGTCATATGTTGACTAAAGTCAACATATAACATAATGACTACACTCTGACCCAGAGTGCAGTACATTACTACTAACTTGACGTTTCGTATGCTTCAACATACATCTTCAGAAGTGACGGTTGGATATAATACAATAATTTAAATGCTATGGAGAAAGACTGGAACCTTATTAAAAGAAATGACAATAGTCATTCGTCTCTTGTTTTGATCACTCACTGCGAAAAAAGAATCAACGTGGTACACAAAAATCGCATCACGTGGTACACGAAAATCGCATCACGTGGTACACAAAAACTACACACACTGGTACAGATTTGAAGCGGCCGTTTTACCATTCTACTGATTTCCATAGTATTCCCTTCAGAAGGTGATTCACAGCGATTTCTGACAAGTCTATAAATTTAAAGGCGTTCCAGTAAATCAACACTGTAAAAATTGACTAGTTAAAATAACCAATTAAAATTGTTGCCGAATGCATCTGAGAGAACCCATTTTTTTAGTCACTTTGACCCGTTTTAAATGGTTTAAAATGACTGATTTCTTTTGGTTTGAAAAAACTTATTATTATGAGTTAAAATAACTATTGATTGGTTATTTTGACTTTTCTTTTTAGTTGTTATGACTTCAATATTTATGTTGATTTAACTATTAATAACAGTAGTTTTAACTAGTTTATTTTTAGTTAGAATAACCAATATCTTTGGTTAAATTAACTTAATTCATTTGGTTGCTAACCATTGAAATTTGTTAATTTAACTATTTAAAAAAGTACCCGGGGTGCATCTGAGACAACCCATTTTTTTTTTAGTTACTTTTTGTTATTTTGACTAAAAAAAATGGGTTAAAAAAAACTGTTATTTTAACCCAAAATAATAAGTAGATTTAACCCCTTCAGAAAGTTAAAACAACACTTTAAAAAGGATCATATTGACAAACAGTTTTGGTTATGTTTTTATTAAACTTACCTTCAAATGTACAGTTCTATGGAGTAACTTAACAATGAAAATGTTTTTTTTTTTTTTTTAAGAAAACTTTTCTTTCTATTTCATTTGCTTATATTCGTATAAACTACACACTAAATTCAAAAGAACTGTTTCAGCCCCAAAGTGTCGATTCAGCTCTATGACCCCTGGAGCTGTTTCGGCCCTTTGTGGGGCTATTTTGAGAAATTGGTCTGAATCAGCCCCATCAAAAACCATTTCAGCCCCATCAAAAACCGTTTCAGTCCACTTCCAGAAATCAATTCAGCTCTAAGGTACATATTGGCCCTTATCAATAGACCCGTTTTGACCCAGACTGGTAGAGCCACTTCTATTGAACACAAAATGGTCCTTAACTTAAGGGCCATTTTGGAACTTGATAGTACTGAATCAGTGCCGGAATATAAATCACCGACACATCTACTCTCTGGGTGATCGTCCTGGACGACTACATATAATAAAACTAATTTCGCTGCAATGTCTATTTTATTAAGTTCAATCCTAATAAACTGATACAGTAAGTCCTCACGCACACATGCACGCGCCACTATTTTTCCAAGGATTGATCTTTATTGACCAGACTGAACATGAAAATAATGATTAAAAAGGTTATCAAATCCCCATAAATGTGTTGCGCTATATGTAAAAGTACGCCTTGTTAAATTGTTCCCTACAAAGGATAGACCATCAGGTTTCTAAACCTGGTCATCCAGAGGTGTTTAATATACCTAAGATAACCAAGTTTGTTATGTAAGGGTAACCGCAACGGACAGACTCTGCGCAACGGGTAAACAAAACAACTTTCGAGGTTAAAATGAGTCTACAGACTTTGCTGTACAGCGGAAATCTATCCAACGTGGAGGAACTGAGGAATTTTAACTTTCCACACTCTCGCAAATTATAACTGCCAGACCCAGGAAAACGCATTTTTTGCTTCAAAGATAAACCATTTTCAAATGAAACTTGGCATGCTGTTCGGACTTGTAGCAGCCAACAATCGTTTGTTTTGGAAACTGTGTCAAGAAACTACATGTATAAAACTGATCGCTGAACCGAGTCCGTTCTGGAAGGAGATCACGCTCAAAGCTCGTTTCAACCAGTTCTTATTACAAACTAAAATGGAGAGATCTTTCGATGAGACATTTGATTCATCAGAAGTCAAGTCCTGGATGACAGGAAACAAATTTTCTGTTGAAACCATCGACAGAATTGCAGGTAAGTGATCGTGCATGCTTTCGCTTTTGATAGTTCGTAAAAGCCCACGTGCTCCGTGATAATTTGTCTTGAACATTCTTACATCCTTTTAGATGATCAGCTTGACGGAACAGGCAGAACAGATTGCAGAACAGATTGCAGAACAGATTGCAGAACAGGCATAATTCTTTTTAAGCGTTTCTGCAGGCTAATATGGGCAGCAAAATCAAACAACTTTTGCAACAATTTGCTCATAAATGTTGCCCATGTTACATTGCCTTAACCCTTTCATCCCCAATACATTGTATAAAAATACAAATTATCCTTTCTTCTCATTGTATACATTTATTTTACCAGTGGCAGGGAGAAGTTGTGAAAATATCATATATCCATGGGTGATATCCCTGATTGTCATAACCTTTCTGATTGATGCTACTCACTATTGGGGCTCAAAGGGTTAATAATTGAGGAATTTGCATGCTTGCACGCATTCTTTGCAAAGGTAAACAATGAATGGCTTCAGGTTGAGAAGAATGTATCTAACTCTGTTTAGGACAGTTAATTTCGCACTGCACAGGTAGAGAAAGTGATGTGATTGATTACTTAAAAAATACAGTGCAGATTGGCAAACAGATTCCAAAGACTTTTATCATATCAACTTGCATACTTTGCAGCCCTTTTGTTTTTACCATAGTTTACTTGTAATGCACATTGGGAAGCATGGATTTCACTCCATTAGTCAGTATGTTATTGTGTTGGCTCAGTTTAAAGGCCCAGTGTCACCCAAATTGCATGGCACGCCCAATGCGTCTACGATTGAATTTAACGCAATCGAAAATTCCCGAAAGAGCCAATCACAAGCGAGCTCGTCGTTTGAAAACAAAAGCAAACAACCGAGAGCCGAATGGGTGATACTGGGCCTTTAAGCTGTTTTTTTTTTTAGGTAGATTGTTTTATTGACGGCTTTTTCAGCACCATAAACGATACAACAATATTATATAAACTTGTTGACACTGCATTGATATATTACATGTACAGTCGAACCTCACGTAAACGGACACCATCGGGACCAGAAAAAGTGTCCGTTTAAGAGAGGTGTCCGCTTATGAGAGGTTAAAAATGTAGTTTTTGTATGTGGCTGGGACCATGACTAAGTGTCCACTTATGGGAGGTGTCCGCCTACGGGAGGTGTCCGTTAGCGGAGGTTCGACTGTATGTATGTCTTGGGATATCAACATGAATTTTTTAAAAATGTAATCCAAGTTACATATATACTTAATTGGTAAAGCAATTTTTTATAGTATTTTTTACCTTGCTGTTAAAAATAACATGAATTATTGATGCTACTTCTTTAGCTTGGAAAGGCAGTGTAAGATAATGTTATTAAATATTGCATTTTGGTTAAAATACTTATGTCTTATATAAGTACATGTGTATTTATTGCAGCATTTAAATTGCATTACCAACATCAATGCGTTATTATTTTTAACGGTTATGATATGGCTCGAAAATTTTGACGATGCCTAATATATGTGTAGTTGTGCCACCGATTTGGTACAATGATGCTGATTCAAACCTAAAATATTGTTTTATTTTGGTGCAATCTGGGCTGACTCGGACACAAAAGTTGGTCCATGTTCCCAAACCAATGCAACTGATTCAGATCTGTAATGTAGGCTTGTTTTGGCGATAGTTTAGGGCTAAATCAGCCCAAAAATGATGGCCATTTTAACTCTGAACCATGGCTAAAATTGGGTCGTTTTGGCTCTTTTCACAACTATTTCAACCCTTTTAAAAACCAAAACAGCTCCAACTTTTAGCTGATTTAACCCTTCCAGTATAGTCATTTTAGACCAACGAGGATCTAAAACAGATCTGATATAGGTACCATTTCGAACCCATTGCTACTGATTCAGATCTGCAATGTAGGCTTGTTTTGGCGATAGTTTAGGGCTAAATCAGCCCTAAAATGATGGCCATTTTAACTCTGAACGATGGGTTCGAATTGGCCAAAAATGGGCTGTTTTGGTTCCTTTCAACGGCTTTTTCACCCCTTTCAAAAACCAAAACAGCCCCCCATTTTTCCAAAACAGCTCCTATATATGGTACTTTTAGCCCCTTCAATAGAGCTATTTCGACTCTGGTGGTCAGGACCAAAACAGCTCTACTAAAACGGAGCTAAATTAGCCCCAAAAATAGCACTGTATTTTACTGACCGAAACGGCCCCATTTTTGGGGCTGAAACAGATCTTTTGAATTTAGTGTGTATAAAGGAGCTATATTTCACTGTTTGCATGAATGCATACTTGACTGAAAAACAAAATGTTTTACAATTTAAATCTAAATCTACTTTTCAATGCTTATGAATTTTAATATGACTTCAGTGAAAACACCTAATAGAGCAAAACAGAAGCCGCGCGACAGTTTGGAGATAAAATGAATGGCAGAAGGATTAAAGTGGATTATCGTGAGTTCATCAAATTTGATTTCGTGACAGGCGATCAAGAAATTAAAATTGCCATTCGTGTAGAAGTTTTATTTTTTAGCCGCTGTTTTGTCTCTTTAGTTACTATTTCATTGCTTTCATCACTTTTTGTGATTTTCTGTTCGTATTTCAAGATCATGAACGTACATACATTAGCCGGGACTGAGTGTTCCTTTATAACGACCACCATATCGCACTGCTTGATCAAACACTCGAGAAATGGTGAAAACAGTTCAAACTTTATCTTTGAAAAAGTGAGGTGCAATATTTCAATCAAACCAACGCAGCTGGAAACGGTAAACACCATAAAGAATCTTCCCGCTTTTTGACACAGTTGGGTTCAAGAGTTTCCCCCTATCGATATGGTACGATTCTTGAGCTTTGTATAGCGTCACGAGATGAATGTATGAGCTCTATTGGAATAAGTTCTATGTTGGCAGGTAAATAATCGTCGAAAAGAATTTTGTCTGAAACTGCAGGAGGTCTAGCCTCTCTAGAGAAAGCGGTGGGTCTGTCAACCCTTCGTCGGTGTCCGTACTGACATCAGTTCTGAGTTATATTTGAGTTGTCGTTTTGTCTCGCATATGCACTGTTTGTCACAACATCGGCAGTGTACGTACCATGTAAACGAGATTTTTGAAACCCAGTGGAGGAAAAAGTGTGGTCTGTACGGCCGTCAGTGATGTTCTTGCAAGTTACATAATTGACACGAATATTGTTCCCGCAGCTGAAGGACCCCTTGGGAAGGTTAGTTTATGTGGCAGTGTTTGTTCACCGTGAAAGTGAAATGTAAACTTCGCATTTATATATTTCACATATCTTCTTCCATGTTTTATCTTGAACACGCGCCAAAAACAATACCGGGAGGCTACATTCAATATGGAGATGAAAATCCTTGCCATGTTACTCTAAGAGTTACCAGCTTAAAGCAATCAAATCTATTCATTTTGAGACGCGATTACTCACCCTAACATTACCACTAGCAGTAATCGGAGATTATGGAGACGCGTTTGAAGGATGCATGCAGAATCTTGAAATTTTAATATTTGGCATGTCAAATATTTGGCATAGTCAAATTCCCTCCGCCGGGGGTTGTGTATGCCATGCGCGTTCTTTATCATCCGGCTTGTCTATAGAGCGTTTTCACATGACGTCACGGCGGCCATGTTAGTGTACCAAAACAATAAAACGGCGGCCATGTTGGTGTACCAAGCCAATCCTGGGGGATTTGAACTCTTTTCTTGTGTAAACACTTTCTTTTGTTCCAATAAATTTGCATAGCTGTTGCCACGTGAGTGAAAACGCTCTATATCTTGAAATTTTGAAATTTAAAGATTCTGCATGCCAAATATTGAAATTTCAATATTTGGCATGCAGAATATTGAATTTTCAAGATTTGGCATGTAGAATCTTGAAATTTCAATATTTGAGATGCAGAATCTTGAAATTTCAAGATTTGGAATGTCAAATAATGAAATTTCAAGATTCTGCATGCCAAATATTGTCAATATTTGGTAACTCCACAGGCTTCCCAAGCTCTACATACACCACGTATGTAGAGCTTGGGAAACCTGTGGAGTTACCAAATATTGACAATATTATTTAGTTTAGCAGGCGATTTGAATTGTAGCGTTGTTAATTCATTTTATTCCCTCAGGAAGTTAGGAGTAAACATACGATAATCGCAGTTGTACAGTCAGCTTCTCTTTATTTCGTTTTTATAAAACAAAAAAATTTGGCGGGGTGGGAAAGTCTTCGATATGAAAATGACGGGTACTCTTCGTACCTTTTAGGGTCAAAATTTGTCTCAATTGCTACCGCTTAAGGTGCTAAAATCTAAAATCGCCACCGTTTGAATTATCGCGGTACCGAACATGATGTTGTTGTTTTAGGATTGTTAAACTTTAGGGATAAAATTCAATTTGTACCACGCCCATCAAACGAGATTCTGCTACCTTTTAACTAAAGCGTTTTTCGAAAATTTCCGACGATATGCCAGTCCTCTGCCAATGTAGTTTGGATGATTTTATTCTGACTAAATTTAGTCGCGAATTACAAACAGTCGCGAAATATAACGGAATCCCGATTTTTCGAACCCTCGATTTTTCGAACCTCCCGATTATTCGAGCCAATACTTGTTTCCATCTCTCGTTTCCCTTGGATTTGATTTCAATCAATTGAAAGTCAATTACTTTATTTGTTGTTGTAACTAAACAGAAATTATCCATTCCTTATTTTCTTATCTATTGTTATTCATTTTATATTTTATAGTGAGCTTCTGTAACTATTTAGTGCCGCAGCAACCCGCCACGACTGAACTGTAGTTATTTGCAGGTTGCTACTATATTTTGTTTTATTTTTTTTGTAAAATAAATTGTTTGAGTTGTTAATTGCAATGCCACCTTCGATTTTTCAAACTCTCGATTCTTCGAAGCGATTTCCATTTTTCTTGAAGGTTCGAAAAATCGGGATTCCACTGTACAGACAGCCTTTCGCCTCCCCAAGGTCGTATGTGCGTTTTCCGATTTGTCAGTTTATTTTGACTTCTTTTCGCGTCTGTTGAAATGATTGCGGGTTTTGCGAATCTTTCACTGTAGGCCACTCCGAAAAGGGGCAGTACGCAGCTCTTACAAGGTCTTCTCTGATTTGCTGAGAAAACAATAGAACAAACAACACAACAATGAACCCTAGCCCTGAAAACAATGGAGCTGCGTGATACAGAGGTCCAATGTAATTAGAGGTTGTAAAGAGCTGCGTGGTATCTGATCTTTTATGTGCAGGCTCAGCCTCACTGGGGTGTAATCATTCAAGTCTCCTTTGTTAGAACGGCACAATGGCATTCAGAGTACATGTAGGAACGCTAGGATGCAGCACTGTGTGCTCGTATACAAATGTGCACAGTACGCGAGAAGCATAGCACGTGCAGTTCGTGTTGAAAACAATAGAAATTGGAAAAATGAGGCTTACATCAAGTACCACCCAAAACTGTAGTTTAAACAGTAAAATGGTATTTTTCATAGTTTCTGGAGTGGGAAATTGGCAGATCCCATCAATTGAGTGTCGAAAGTAATTGCACAATTGCTTTGGTTTTGCATTGCTACGCTTTGTGATTGGCTAAAAAATCTCGCACCACTTTCTCGACCAACCAGAAGTAAAACCAAAACAAATCGTAACTTGCTCGCACGCGTTTTCCCGCGCTTGGCGCCGCCGTATTGCTTCGAGCTCTGATTCGTTCATTGAATTTTTTTCGACTGCTGTGATTGGTCAGAGTAATTACTTTGGTTTTGGTTTTAGGACACTCAATTCAAAACTGCTCTATTTAAGTTTACTTTTTTTTTTATCTTGAAATACAAAGAAAAAAAATATTCTCCGAAAGTGATGAAAGCAAAGATGTTAATATTCAAAGAGACAAAATAACCACTAAAACAATTAAAATTCCAAATTTCTTGACCGCCTGTCTCGAAATGAAATTTACTGAATATAATCCACTTCCATCTTTGCAATCCTGCTTTGTAGAATATTTTTTTCCAATTAAGTTGCCGTATATTTGGTGGCATTTGGCGATTGAAATAAGGTAAGATAATTTCTTTTTTTATTTTTCCATTTTGGCGGGAAAATGTCCCTTTAATGCCGTTCCCGACTTCTTGTTTTTTTTTTTCTCTCTCTCTCAGATTTTGAACATCTGAGGTTATATCTATGTGATCTTAATCATGAAACATTGACCGCCACAGCTGTTCTCGAAATCAGATTTTGTCGTGGATGATAATCTGTTGATCCAAGCCATGAGTTGCTGAGATAATTGCAGCCTTTATTAGTATAGTTATGCAATATTTTGTAGATAGTATTCAAGAGTATTTCACACAAATAAGCACTTAAAGCAATCCTTGCACAAGTTTCTCAAGTTCACAGCTGTACAAACGCTGTTCGTTTTTCCGCCGGTTCTTTCGAAATGGTTTGACAGTTCATCATTGTTTCCTGACTCAGTGAAGTTCTTGACAACAGCAGACGAATTGAGAAAAGCTGACTAGAATAAAATGCTTTGGAAGTAAAATATTCTAACTAGCTTGGTCCAAATTCACCACTGTATACCTTCAGTAACAACAAGCGACTTAGAGACCAAATAAGGTTGAATCATTGAGGAACTTTTTCGTATAGAACTTGCAAAGATCCAATCGGAATGCCAGAAAATCGGAGTTTAAAATGTTCACTATCTTTAAAAACTTTTGTAAAAAATTGTAAATTCGTCTACATTTAGATAACAAACTTAGTTCTTTTCAGAGTTGTACATCCCGTAAAAGGGACTAGCTGGTAAACTAACTGGCTTGAGTGAAGGTAACAATTTGACAAACGAAGCCAATCACGTAATTTTCATATGATGGTGATTTTTATCCTGTCCCTTTTCCACTGGTTTGCAAGAAACGATGAACGAGTCAGAATTTTATCTCTTTTCAAAAGAAAAAAAAAACAAAAACAAAAACAAAAACAAAAAAAAAAACAAATACCGTAACCCTATGATGAATTATGAAATATATTTGGATTCTAAATTCAATTCGCATGGATTGATGCCCATTACTATAAATATTAAATAAATAATAACAACACAAATGTGGAATAAAAATAGGCAAGGTGCCATGTAGGGGAAACAACCACCGGTGATAATAACAACAAAAAAACCTACATCCATAAATTGTCAAGTTAGAAATACGGAAGTACACGTGTGTACGGATATGGACATTTTAAATTTATTTAAAAATAAAATTCAACAACATAAAAAAAAAAAAAAACACGTTTGAAATGTCAATATACATTTGCTTTATCTTATCGTGGTGACATGTGGTATTTTGACCCAAAGCCTGACGAGCACAGCTGCAAGGAGAAGATGGTTACGAAATCATGTCTGTAATCACTGTAATCGGTATATATAAAGGAATGAGAAATTTATTTCAGCGCCATTGATTGAGTGGCTTAGCGTAGCTTACAGTCAGGCATCGGGATTCTTTTAAATTATGGTAAGTATTTAATTTTGATGATATATTTTTTTTTTTTACTTTTGTGACATTTTGTTTAAAAAAAATACAAAAATTTAGGAAGATTTCATTTACGATTTGAGTGGTGATTTCGAAGGACATTTTGCAATGCAATTTTTTACTTCATTATCGGTTAAGGCTTTTCACCTTTTGCGACTTTTACCTTTAATTTTATGACTTTCTTGTTAAATGCCGTCTTACCTGTTGGATAAAGGAGAGATTCAAAATATTTTCCAATGAAGGGTCCACAAAACAAACGGGTAGAATTGCATGTGTGTTAGTGTGTTGTGTACCATTCTATACTTAGTTTGTTTGTTCCGTACTTTCTTTAAAATACGCCTATATTTGCGAGGAATTCTTTAAAGCTTAAAGTTTAAAGCTATTTTTCTTAACCTATGTAAGCAATTACGAATGGGACGAAAAATGAAGCTTTAAAGGCCCATCGTCACTTATCGTGATGCACCCCATTTTGTCTGGGGCCGCTGAACTTGACGTTTCATATGCTTCAACATACATCTTCAGAAGTGACGGTTGGATATAATACAATAATTTAAATGCTATGGAGAAAAACTGGAACCTAATTAAAAGAAATGACAATAGTCATTCGTCTCTTGTTTTGATCACTAACGGCGAATAAAGAATCAACGTGGTACACAAAAATCGCATCACGTGGTACACAAAAACTACACACACTGGTACAGATTTGAAGCGGCCGTTTTACCATTCTACTGATTTCCATAGTATTCCCTTCAGAAGGTGATTCACAGTGATTTCTGACAAGTCTATAAATTTAAAGGCGTTCCAGTGAATCAATTAATGTCAATGAAACTTTCAAATAATATTTTGCACATCGGTAAGCATGCGTGGTGAACGTTTAAAAAAAAATGCATCGAGCCGTTTCTCAGATTGTTTTAGAAGCGATTAAAATCGAAATACCCAAAAATTGCACATGAAGCAATGTTAGGAAAAATGGTACTTCTCAAGATCGCAAAACAGAAAGCAAACAAAACTTTGAAGGTTTACAAACATAACATCAAGCCACTTTTTGGCACTATCATTAAGTAATTTCACGAAACCAGTGTTAATCTCTCGATGAATTTATTACTAGTATACACAAATAGTAAGGTTTGAAATGTTATTGCGAAACATACAGATTTTATTTTTATTTTTGCAAAATATGTATGACATATACCATATTTTAAAGGCCCACCTTCACCCAACATGCTGTGCGTGCGTGATCTCTTTCTGTGCTGAATTTTGTATAACACGAAAATCATGCTTGAATGCGTGCAACCAATCAGATCATGAATATGAACAATGGAGCATTTTAAAACAAAAACAAACCACCGCAACGTGTTTTAAATATCATTTTTTACTGATTTAGAAGTTTATTGTTTTTCGTCGTCTTGGTAATTACGATTTTACCAGAAAATATATCTCGCCAAACTTCAATTCAAAACCAGTTAGTGGTAAAAAATTCACGTTGATCTGACTTGGAGAAGACCGCTTGACATTTTGCGGTGCACTCTCCCCAGAGCTTCGCGAGGTTCTGCGAGACACATATTTCTAGTTTTAGCATTTCCGCTTTACTTAGTCAAGTTATTTTCACTAAGCATTAGCCGTCATTGCTCTATAGGGAAAAGCAAAATTGAGTAGTTATAGAGTTGGCGGTACCAGCTCAGTTTTGCAAAACTGATCTGATACCAAGCCAACTCTATACTACTTACCATATAATGGCAAAAAATAAAATAGAAATATTAAATGGTAAAACCAAATAAAACTATATTTTATAAAAAAAAAAAACAAAGTGCGTTTATTTCATTGCGTGACACCATTCTCGGAAACACAGGAAGTCCACACAGGATTGAATTAAGGAAAGTTATTTTTTGATTTAATTATTTTTCATTTTATAATGTCCATAAGCATATGAATTTATACCATCTTCCAGTATATATCTTTTGTCATCGAAACAGCTGAGTGATACTTTATTGATTTCATAACTTTCTAATTTATGGTTTTGACTTCTTATTGTTTTCATAGTGTGATACATCTGTTTATTTCCTAATAACGTTTCATAATCTTGATGCTTGATATTATTTTTGATAATATTCTTTTTGATTCCCTTGGCAGTCTTTCCTCCTTTTTGGTTTTCTTTCATGTAACTATACAGTTTAGATCGTAGACCGATGAATTCAGTTATTGGTATACTTGCAGCTTCATCTTTGAATTTACCAATTACTTTTTTATTTGTCTTATCAAAATATGGAGAATCTTCTGGGTAATCGCTGTTATCAAATTTATCTTTATCATTCCAAAAATCTTGGTATACATCTTCAGCTTCGATTTCATAAGTCAAGCTGTCTGTGTCTGTGAATAATAACTTAGCTTTGTCTCCATACTTCTTTTTAATTAAACATACTTCTTTTTAATTAAACGACTTCTCAAAGAGGAACTATAAGGCACGGCATTCGTGGAAAGCAGCTTTTTATTATTTAATTAAATTCTTCATATATAGACATTTTTTTTTAATATTAGTTTATTGCTTTGTGTTAAGTATTATAATTATTTTTAGCTGACGAATTTTTACCGTGTTTAAATAAAGATTATCTATCTATCTATCTATCTATCTATCTATCTATCTATCTATCTATCTATCTATCTATCGTAGTTGTAATGAAAACCATACACTAACGTCTTGCTTACGCCATCCTGGATTTTGACATTTCATATTCAACATTTTTCTAAAATTACCGTTAATTAACCTTAATTAATAAACAATTATACATAATTTGATTAATTATACCTAAATTAAGTGGAAAATATTAATTCAATAAGGGATGGACCATTAGAAAAGTGATTTGGGGGGGGGGGGGGGGGTGGGGCAAAAGCAAAAAAAAATTTCCAAGTAAATTATTAACGAAAAAAAATATTCCCACGCATTATCGCAAAAAAAAAAAAAATCTGCCCAAGGACAATTGAAAGATAAACTATTTAAAAAAAAATATTCCAGCCATTGAGTGAAAAAAAAGAAAAGAAAAAGATTTCCACTTTAGGTGGACAAAAAAAAAATTCTTGCCTCTCCCAAAGTTCCCACCCCCCCCCCCCCCCCAATCACTTTTCTAATGGTCCATCCCTAAGAAAACTTTGAAATAGTGTTGATTAAAGCAAAAAATGCTAATTTTGTAAAACATAGGTGTCAAAAAGCGGTTGCTATGGAAACGTCAATGTCGGTGGACAAAGGACGCTAACGGGAAAATGTTTCCAGATACATTTTAGGAAAAGTCACCAAATTTGGTGGTCATTGCTTGTGCCGTTTTGAAACGACACAACTTCAAAGTTCGAGCGGGCTCCAAACCCCCCCCCCCCCCCCCCCCGCTCTGGATAGAGTTAAAAAAGAACGTTTACGTTCTAATTCGCTGCGCTCAAACGAACGTAAATCATTTTACCCTTCAATTCCCGTAATACTAATCACCAGACACAAAGTATGGTAGGATACGCAAGCGAATCCAGCACAGTTTTATTACATCATACATGAAGTTACAGAAGGGAATGCATCTAAATAGGCTAATTACTATATCTTACAATTCTTCGTATACCTTAACTAATCTAACGGAAAAAGTAAATATATGTGTCCCGCAATATTACAATCCCGAATACTTAGTTACTTGTAACCTACTCTTAAGGCTTCCTTCGACATCCATGTCCCTAGCGGAATCGGACTTCCATCTCGGCCATGTATTATGAGTAGCCTTTCTGGGATCGAATTGCTACATTTCAACTCCACACATCATACGCTCCAATAGATTGATTTTGCTGCATTTCGGCCCGACACCAATAATGTGAGTACAACAATACAATTTAACGGTACGTGTACTCAAAATCCATAAAATGAAAATAATACAATGCTAATGACGAACCAGAGCTGAGGAACCACTTACATACAAAGAAATTGCGGTTAAACGGAGGCCAGAAAAAACCTGTCACCCAAAAAACCCCTTTTGGGGAAAAATATGCGGCAGGAAATCTGGGTAGGATCCATGGCTCAAACTCTGTAGCCCATCCTACGAGGCCCTATATAAGTATTACACAATAAGTACAAAATGCGCCGAAGTTCTTACACAGTAAGAAAAATAAATAAATAAATACTGAAGCCGAATGTTGCAGGCCTAGAATGACTAACCACGTACGATACTTCGCTTATAACGAAGTTATGCTACCCACAATGCACTACAACAATAATGCCCGGCCCCTGCTGTTCCCGTGCCGTAGAAATATCAAATTCTGTCTAACTCGTTGACTACGTTGCTCAAACGCCAGAAATTACATTATACACACCGCGGATGTAAAACCGCCAGATCCTTGGCTATGAAGGCCATAATTGTTGTGGGTTATAACCTAGCTGACTTAAGGCATCTCTGAGAACTTCCCTGCATCTAGTGTAAGAGAACTAACCACTACTAGGGTATAACTAGAGTTACTACGGTGAAACACGAGAGGTCTTAATAACGGGAGAGTACTACTATCGCCAATACCGGCTACATTCAAATACCTTCTTAAACACTCACAGGGCAGCATTTAGAACCAGATGCACTAACAAAGACGTAGTTCCCTTCCCTATATATTTTCGTCTTATTTTACACCAGCTCATAAATGTTTTAATAACACGCATATAAGATGTGGCTGTACTATCTGCTCTGGACTTCAACATCGCCTGCAACACCTGATTAACACTCAGTGAAGCAAAATTGCGAAAACGCTTCCATCCTTTGCTTGAAGAAAACGTCTGAAAAAGCAAGAGCACAACATACGAACGAAAACGAACAAACGAACTAGAAACAACACACGAACACCCCGCCCCGAAATCATGAGCGCACAAAACTGCCAACAAGTTAAGAGCCGCCTCTCCGAAAAGGTCACTGCTACATAAATCGATAAGGCATTGTTTCAGGCCAGTGCCACATAAAGCAATGAATCCCTATTCGGCCAGTGCCACACAAATCAATGGATCATAGTCTAGGCCCCTGCCGCATATATTGAGAAATCATTATCTTGGCCCGTGCCCGTGCAATATATAAATTTCACTAATAAATTACGCTGTAAACTCCAATCCATATTCGGCCAGTGTCACACAAATCAATAGATCGTAGTCTGGGCCCCTGCTGCATATATTGAGAAATCATTATCTAGGCCTGTGCCCGTGCAATATATAAATTTCACTAATAAATTACGCAGTGAACTCCAATCCATATTCGGCCAATGCCGCACAGATCAATAGATCGTAGTCTGGGCCCGTGCCGCATATATTGAGAAATCATTATCTAGGCCCGTGCCCAGTGCCATATATAAAATTCCGCTCATAATAAATTACGCGGTAAACTCCAATCCATATTCGGCCAGTGCCGCACAAATCAATAGATCGTAGTCTGCGCCCGTGCCGCATATATTGAGCAATCATTATCTAGGCCCGTGCCCGTACAACATATAAATTCTACTAATAAATTACGCAGTAAATTCCATTCTTAGGGCGACAATATCTCCTGTGAATTGATCTGACCTTAAAAGCAAATAAGAGTTTCTCCCGCGCGTTAAAACCTCCTTCCCGATATGAATACCGTGGGCCACGAGATAACTATTATATTTATATGCATAATTAATGGAAAGTAATGAACCGAAGACCAACGAGTACAACAAGTGTACCAACAGCATACTGATATTCCATATAATAATGTAATACCCGCGGAATAATACCAACAGGGGGAAACACCCGACAATTCTCACCGCGGAGATGCTGAGCGAAAAGATCGACATCCGCACTGTATGGGTTTCATCACCGTGAAAAGAACTTAGGGAGTTTGTGATTGTAATAATTGGTAAGAGAATTGACACTATAGGGCCCCCACCGATGCTCAAGAGGTAGAAAAAACTCATGTAATTGCCAATCATCGATATCAATTAGCCGACTAATATAACCCAACTTGCTGATTAACAGTAGGAGGGAACCCTGGGACCTCCAAATAGATATACGATCGAATGCAAATGTTAAAAATACTCCGGGTCATCTTGCGAAACTCCAATGTCGTGCTGCCCCCTTCAACGATTTTATCAGCCGCTTGGCTGTCAGTAAACTGCTTAACATGCGATCCTTGGAGCACTCAAGGCAAAAGATTGCAATGAAAATTCAATAACGAACAACTCCCTCCACGCGGCACTTGAAAACGCTCGTTCTGCGTCCACGTTTTATGACACACAAATTCATTGTTTGGGTCAACAAATGCACCACCCTCAGTAGCACTGGCATCTGAATATACAAAATAAATAGAATCTTTACTTTCAAAGCAATATCTGCTATTGATATTAACCAGCTTCTCCTTCCAAAAATATAATTCCTCTTTGCAGTAAGCATCAAGGCAGAAATATGGAATCCCACTTATCTCGACAAAAATAGACATGATGCAATGACTGGTCATTATCCTACCAAAGTTGCCCACTGCTGATGCCGTAGAAATAATATGATCGATGAAGGAAGCTAACTCTCTAAACTTTAAATCAGTGAGAATTACACGTTCTATTATTGAGAATTACTAATTATTAATTAATCAGTGAGAATTACACGGTCGTTATTGACTATGGTATCAATAATCTTTGTAATTCTTCTACCTACAATTTAAAGTACCCAATACGGAATTCAAGGTTATGCCTAACCAGTCCAATATTTGAATGGGGACCCATACCGGTTTCTCGTCATAAATTACAAAACCCGCATTACATAAATCCTGCTTTACAGCCAGGGCCTTAACGCGGCAACCTTCAGTATACTGGACTGTCGCCAACCGTCGTCCAAGAAAATGGCTATGTAGATCTCCTGTATACTCCAGTGTTTCTCTAAAGGTTTAAAACCTTTGTAAATATATGAGGAGCTGTTGAACGCCCAAACGGAAGAACAGTAAAATATAATATATATTATAGGACTCAGGATGTCGCCAGGAAAATCCCAGGTAGGGTTGGTGTTCTTGTGAGATATCGATATGACGATAGCCGTTTTTTAAATCGAAAGAGAACATGCACGAACCTTGGTAAATTAAGCGATAGCGACTTCCCAATCTTCATATTTGACCCTGTGTTTACTTAACGACCTATTAACGTGACATTAATCCAGAATTAGCCTCTTTCGCCCCATGGCTGTATAGATACTGACAAGGGATAAACAACTAAAGGTTGCTGATCTACCTGCGAATTTGACCAGAATTAGCTAGCTCAATGACGGCTTGATTCACAAATTCAGCATGCAGTAGCGCGGAACTATGTTTTTAGTTTTTCAGACAATGGGAATCTAGTAAACGGTAATTTATAGCCCTTGCCAATGGTTGTCAAAATAAAAATCGGAGCGCCAATAGATTCTCCAAAACCCTAGATTTTTCTTTAGACTACCCTTAACACCTCAAACCTGTACGCTTCCGAATTCATATTTCTTCATCACATCCTCTACCTGTGCCAAGTCCTCTTCGCCGTTTTGATTGAAAATGAGATGATTCGCTTTCAACCGGCTTGTTATATTAGCGTCCAGGGTATGTAATGCAGCTAAGGGACCGGTAACCTCCTTGCCAAGACACGAGTTTGCAGTCCTTAGCCCAAAGCCCAAGTCTTCCGCATTTGTAGCAACGGAAGTTGCCGCCAGTAGCGTCTCTTCGGCCTACAAAATAAAGCGAAACATAAACCCGGGGGGGGGGGGGGGGGGGTGGGGTAAAGAGATGTGTAAACTGTGTGGAACCGCAAGCGTGAATGAAATTCATGAATAGGCCAAGGTCTATAAGTACTAGAAAGCTGACCAATAGGACGTGTGTAATACACAATAGAGGGTGCGGCAGGTGATAAAGCTAAACAAGTAGCATAAATTACTTGGAATACCAGCGGAAAATACATTTACGTTCTAATTCGCTGCGCTCAAACGAACGTAAATCATTTTACCCTTCAATTCCCGTAATACTAATCACCAGACACAAAGTATGGTAGGATACGCAAGCGAATCCAGCACATATGAATTCACAAAGTAAAATGAAAGGCGCTTTTTCTTACCACGAGAAAGCTGATTATAAGCGCGCGTAAAAAATCTCGCTTTCTTTCCGCGGTCGCTCGCACGTTGATCTCTCTGTCGCCTTTTACGACTCGCCGCTTCTCTGGCCTTCTTAAGACGCTTTTCATCTTCCGAGCCGGATGGCAGTTCGTTTGACTCGTACTCCGATACCACTTGCCAACCGTCCTTACTTTTAACTGCGACCTTTATCAGCTTCTGCCGTTTGTAGATACGCTGCCTGGCTTCTTGGGAAAGAGTCTTTATACAGGCCAAATTAAGCTCCCCGCGTTCGCTCTCGATTTGAATACTTTCAAGGATGAAGTCTAATTCAGTGTTCAGCTAGAACGCCCTTGTACTTCAACTGCACTATTTCTTTATCCATCCTACTCTTTTGAACGATCTGCTTCTCTTTATCTTCCAATTTCTGCTCGAGATAGCCTTTGAACGTGGAAAATACTTGATCAACATTTCGCGAGTTGCCTCCGCGTTCGTCGCTCGTTTGGCCTGTTTCTGCCGGAACGGAAGATCCTTCAGATTGCCTCTGATCGCTAGGCATTAGTCCGAAGATGGGGTAAAGAGATGTGTAAACTGTGTGGAACCGCAAGCGTGAATGAAATTCATGAATAGGCCAAGGTCTATAAGTACTAGAAAGCTGACCAATAGGACGTGTGTAATACACAATAGAGGGTGCGGCAGGTGATAAAGCTGAACAAGTAGCATAAATTACTTGGAATACCAGCGGAAAATACATATGTGTGGATTTATAACAATTGATTTATAATCTGTTTATTGTATATATTGAGTTATATTATCTGTTTTGTTGGTGCATCCCTGCGTTTTTGAAATGGCTTGTCCAATGTG
>JAJGOT010000566.1:455000-502500 GCA_022457155.1 Cladopsammia gracilis | reverse complement strand
ATTAGGTCAATGCGCAAATTTCCATCAGTTTCCGTTTTTCATTTTAATTAGTATGTATTTTTAACTTATAGGTTTTTATCGTTTTGAAATCCAACTGTCAGTTAAGATGCTGTGTCACCATATTTAATGTTACGTTAAAAGCCAATGGACGTATTTATATCAGTGAAAAACAACAAATGAGGATCCAGTTTTTGTTTAAAATTATTCTACTAGTGCTCTAAGAGTAAATGTAAGTGTCTTGGGCTGCAGATGGCCAAGATGGAAATCGGATGGCATCGTGAAAATATTGGGCTAAGTTTTGCTAATTTTAAGTCTTGGAAAACTCGCTAAAACTCTGATAATGGTTTATTTTCTCTTCGAAATTAAATTCACTTGATATCTTCTTCTTCTTCCTCTTAGTGTTCTATAATTAGTGTTTCGTGTATGACAAAGGTTACTTAGTTTCAATTTGGGTCATTTTTTTTATTCAAAAACTTGAAAATCACCATGACATAGCTCCTTTAAGTTAAATATTTGTGAATCTTTCGCAATAAGCTGACGTTTTGGATGAGTTGCATTAAGTTGTTCAAATAACCAAGATTTCACAGGAATAAACAGTTTAACAGTAAATGTCCATTTTAGGCCATTGCGTTATCTGTAGAACCTGTTATCTCAAATAGAGTACCACTCACAGGGGACATTAAACCCACCCTTGTAAACATCCACCAGTTAGCGCTTTTTCATTTTAATTAGTATTATTTATTTTTAGGTTTTCATCCTTTTGAAAACCAACCTTCATTCAGTTAAATATCTATGAATCTTTAGCAACAAACTGACTTTTTGCATGAGTTGCATTTATTTGATCAAATATCCAAGATTTCACATAAAAACAAAATTTCGAAATTAGGTGAAAAAGTTATCTACAAAACCTGTTATCTCAACAGGACACATTTAACCCACCTTTGTAAACATCCATTAGTTAGCATGGTGTAATTTATTCACCTTTGTTTTGTCATTTCAATAAGTCGTAATATTCAGGGAATTTAATGGCCGAAAGTGTCATTTGTCTGCTTTTTTTTTTTCAACAGACTAAATCGCATTATGTTCCATTATTGCTGCACGCACATTCAGAGATTTACCTAAAATACTCGAAAGTAACAACTATCGTTAGTTTTGGATTTTGCAACGTTTTAATGTCATTATTTTCGTAGGGTCGCTACTTTCGGAGGCTCGCAACTTTCAGGAAAGACATATATGCAGATTAAGATAGCAACCACTACAGTAGAGAGCTGAAAGTAGCGACCCTAGTTATTTTCAGATTTAGCAACATTTTCATATCGTTACCGTATCGAAGGGTCGTAACTTTTAGAGGATTGCAACCTTCAGTTTCGCTGAAAATGATACTCTATTCTAGACCAAAATTCTCTGATTACTATACCTTATCCCATACTAAACTTCCTGAAAACCATACCCTTCACAGCGGCACATACCTATATAGCTCATTTATTTACATCGGGGAGGAGAGAAATAAACAAAGAACAAAGAACGGCTACAACCTTAAAGACCCGATAGTAGCGATCCGCGTTATTTTCGGATTTATCAACCATTAATGTCGTTACTTTCGTAGGCTTGCTACTTTCGGAGGCTCCCAAGTTTCAGGAAACAACGAAAGTGCAAAAGTGTAAAGTGTATTGCTCGATTATTCTGAATAAAATCACAACATATTTCAAAACACAGTATAGCTTTTATTATTTGAAAGTTAGTTTAGAGAGATTTTCGAAAAATAACTTTGTCACCAGTCCTTTGCAGTGTTGTAGTTACACTCAAGTTATATTATTTATGGTATAAAGGCTGCGGTAAAGTTTTCTTTCTTGAATGTTTTTAGATCGTATTGAGATTGTACGTATTGTGAGCTGTTGAGTGAGTTGTTGAAGCTCTCTTAGATCTTTCTGTTGTTGTTTTATTTTTGTTTAGTACGTTTCGGGTCGTTACCATCATAGGATCGTTACTTGAGAGGGGTCGCTACTTTCGAGATTTACTTACAACCTTTAAATCTTATTGCTAATTTTATTAAAGCTAGTTGTCAGGTGGTATCCGATTACGTGATAAACTCATGCGTGACCAACGTCCCCACAGTCAGGAATAGGAGTTTGAAAACTGAAACTGATGCCTCCTCGATAGCTATCGGATTCCGAGTAGATTAAACGTTTGTCCTTGGCCGAGTTCACATTTTCGCTTCAATTCACACAAAAAGTCCCTTTCGAATCCGTTGAGAATTCCTATCGTATGCTGCTTTTTATGCTATAAATGTTGAGTATATGGATGAAACCTCTAAAGTGCGACCATTCCAATTATTTCAATAATTCATATAAAATTTCTAACTTTCATTTTGTTAAATATTGAAAAGCAAGTTGGATCATGCAAAACTACTGGCAAATAGGTTTCATTTGAATGGTAACATCATGGGATTTTGTCGACGGATTCAAAAGTACTTTGGTTCAGTACTTGGTCGCGCTAGGGAGTAAAATCAAACCATGTCAATACAAACATAAAAATTCGAAATTAAATCACACAACATAAATGAAAGACGACCACGCTTCCGCCTGTGGGCAATAATACTCAGTCGTCGCAAGTCACTATTTACAGGTTAATTTGATAGAAAATGTTAATAACACAAGTATGACATACAAGAAATTAATCTTGTTTTTATATAAGAAATTTAAGATGTCATCGAAAACAACGACACAAAAAACTTTTGACAATATTCAGTTTACTTTCGCGTTTCGAATACTAGGCTTGGCACCAGTAATCGAATTCCTTCTAGTCTATAACTGGCACTACTGACTGAGAGGGGAATCAGTAAATTCAAAGATTATAAGACAGTCTGAAGAAAAAAAAATAATAACTGCAAACATGTAATTATTTTAGTGGGACATTATTGTCAACTCTAATTGCAATTCCCAGAGTGAAATTCATTATACATTTAATATCCCGGTGTTTTAGATTCATTTTGATGAATGACGGCGGCAGTTTTTTAGGCACGAATTGCTGCCAATTGATCCAGGAAGTTTCTAAAGAGTGATTTAAACCGCCAAATTAAAAAAAAAAAAAAAAAAAAAAAAAAAATTGAAGACGAAAAAAGATAAAGCAATACTTAAATCGTATTTTATTGATTTATGATTGAAAAGCAATTAACGATCCAATATAAGCGAGATGTGAAATCGAACAACTGTAAACGGTCTAAACGGCTGCGGGTGAGAAACCCTGTTGACTATTTAGGGCACCCTATATGCTGGCAGTTATTGTTATCGAATGTAATGGTCATAATCCACTACACATGCAATAAGTGCCATAGGTTACAACCGACAAATATTCAAATTTGGTTTCTTTTTATCGTTCCAGTTGTATGACTGACTGCAGTGTCTTTGTGATGAAAGCAGCGCCTTTTCTAGATAAGAGCTCATCGCAACAATAAGAGAGGAAACCGTCTGAAACTATTGTTTGAATACTGACATCCATTTAATAGATCCGGCATCTTATCTATATTTTACTGCCACCTATTAAATCCTGGCTTATCGTTCCATATAGAGAAATTTATATACCTTATTTTTGCGAGAAAAGGCCTTCATGTTAATAACTTTATGGCAAGGAACTAAATAAATTTTACATCATGCATAACACACTTTCTTTTTTTCCCTCAATTTCGCTACTTCACAAAAGTTCCAAATTGTGAAGGCAAACTTTACTGACCTTTCATTGAGTGCGAAACGTGTTTCTTCTTGATTATTAAACACGTGACTTTCGATGTAAGTTTTGTAGGTATAAAGGTGAACCGTACATTGGTATATACTTCATTGTAACACACCATATAGGGATCCTATCATATAGGATCATAAAAACTCATTTTAAAATGGTTAGCTTTTATTTACTGTTATGGGTAGTGATATCCATAACAGTAAATAAAAGCTAACCATTTTAAAATGAGTTTTTAGCCCTAAGTAAGTGCCGGATTCTTTGACGTGCATAAATTAAAACCACCATGAAGTATATACCCGTACATTACTCTCAAGCTTTTCTCTCGACACCTGTCTGCATGGAAATCTTTTAATTTCCTCACTCATAAGAGGGATGATCGAGATCAAAACAGCAACAATAAACACAGTAAAACTACAAAAAAAAAAAAAAAAAAAAAAAAAAAAAAAAACATCGTTGGATTTTATTTGAGAACACCGTGAAAGAGCAACCGCAGTTATAGAGCCTAGCTGCTCTTTCATTGAAAAATACTGCTGTACTGACAGCTTTGAATGGTCGCACGTTATATTTCCATCCACGGCTCAAAAGCTAGAACCACAGGATAATAAACAGCACCTCTGAGAAGTACTACTCAATAGCTTTCATTTGAATAGTCACACTTTAGGATTTCGTCCACAGACTCAAAAGTTAGAACCACTTTGTGCAGCATAATAAACAGAGCACAGGGAAGTACTGCTCAGTAGCTTTCATTTGAATGGTCACACCGTATATTTTTATCCACGGACTCAAAACCATCTTGCTGGAGCTTTCATATGAATGGTCACACCCGAGGGTTTTATCCAAATTATCCATTTTCAGTTGTACAGCATAACAAAGAGTGCCACGGGACAGACATGCCCATTAGCTTTCATTTTAGAGTTAGAAACGTTGTACAACATGACATACCCCTTGCCACAGGAAAGAAGTGCCCCATATTCGTCTGAATGGCCACATCGCAGGTTTCATCCACAGACGCACAAGTTAGTATCGCCTTGTGCACCGCATAACAAGGAGTGTCGCAGGAAACTGGGAAATTCCCAATAACTTTTAAAGGCTCAAAAGTTAAAACCATATCACTTGCCTTGAGCTTTGGTAGTAGACCCTTTCAGCACTTCCAGAGTAACTTGATTATAAAGAAATGTCCTGAAGTTCTAACTTTTGAGTCTGTCGACAAAATCCTATGGTGTCACCATTCAAATGAAACCTCTTCTGCAGTACTTTAGTAGTAGTAGGAGGGGGTGATCCGGGCACACCCCAAATAAGGGTTAAATGCCGTGATTAACGGCCTCCTAGAATATATAAAATTCTAGACCCCCACGAACCTCCCTGCGGTCGGTTCGTGGGCTTAGAATTGTATATATTCTAGGAGGCCGTTAATCACGGCATTTAACCCTTATTTGGGGTGTGCCCGGATGCACCCCCTCCTACTACTACTCAGCAAGCCAGACATAACCAATTGGAGAAATCCCTCTCTTAGGTACCTAAGCGACGATGGGGAGAGGAAGAAAGAGCGTTCTGACACAATCAAGTAAACGAATGGCCTTTAACCACTCAAGACATGGAAGTCTCCTTTGCTATGGATGCATAAAAGGAAAAAAAGGCGAACTATGTGAATGCATTAAAGAAACTCAAGGACAAACATCTCCTCCATCCACTGTACCGAAATATATTCTTGAAGCTGCACAAAGACTGACTCCACAACAACTTATCGCCATTATCACCAATTGAAAAAACACTTTCCCCTTCATATATCCGTGATGCCTGGACTGCAAAGGTTCATGAACTTTCTTAACTCCAGGAAAACTGGCCTGAAGCAAAGGAGTCGCGCTTGGGTAAGTGCCAGAAAGAGCACCATCGGTGCTTCAGAAGTCGCCGCACTGATAGGGGCTTCGCCCTTTGAAAATGAAAAGAGCCTACTCTTCAAGAAAGTGCAGGCACCAGAAATGGTCAACATGACGGCATGTACCTGGGGCAACCTTTTCGAGCCAATCGCACGAAAATGTTTTGAACAAAAACACGAAACAACCGTCTTTGCACACTGTGTCTCGCTTAATCTGGCAAAGGAGCACCCCCTTTACGGAAAGCTTACATGTAGCCCCGATGGCTACTTCGAAGACAAAGACGGCAACATTATTCTCTTAGAGTTTAAATGCCCCTTTAAAAGAAAGATAGTCGTTAGAGCTATTCCGCGTTATTATGTGACACAACTTCAGACAGGCCTCGCTTTCAGTGGAAACCTAGTAAAAAAGGGCCTTTTCGTTGACTCGTATTTCAGGCTTTGCCCTTTGAAACAATTGTCATCAAGCACATATCATAATGTCAAGATCTAGCCCTGTGTGGGCTTTGTTTCACCAGAACGGATCTCGTCTTTAAGTTTGTTATATTTTTCAACCTCTTTTATGATGATCGTAAACTCCGGATCGTCGATGTTATTGTCAGTTAAAGCCTTTGAGACCATCTCATAGACAGAGTTCCGCTTGGCAACAGCGATAGTGTGGATTTTCTCGTGTTTCGCGATTTTTCGTTCAAATTTCTTGCTGAACACTGTGAGGGCCGCGGAGGAAGCCCCTGTAACCGCTGCCACACCAGCAAGGGCAGGACTGGCCACAATCCCAACTCCGGATAATTCTGTCGCGAAAGTAGCTGATGACATGCCTGTAGCAACCAAACCAAGACCCACAGCCGCTGCGTGAAGAATCGTGTGGGCCCGTTTGTATTTTTTTGCTACCTGACGATAGTGGTCGGCTTCTTTCTCAAGCTCTTTTTGCAAGTCTGTTATTTTCTTGAGCCGGAAGTCTTCGCCATTTGTTGGTAAGCTTGGGTAAAGCGATTGAGTCTCGCTGTAAGCAGGGGCCGATGGCAACACGTTAGCCGAGCTCATGGTTGTGTATACATATTAATTTATTTCAACTTCAAATTCAAGAGGCGCGTTATTGAAATCAAAAAGTTCATTGTTCGCATCTCTCACAGACAGAGTTATGCTGTTTACATAATCTGCTGTGTTGATTCATAGAAAACTTTCTCATATGGCTTTCCACGAAGATCAAATCGAGCCAAGACTGTCGAAGGCTTGCCGTTGAACAGGTTCTGTTCTTTATCAACCAGATCGCAGTGGATAAAGTAAGTGCTTGGTGAGTCGAATTTTTTACTGGTTATATGTGGAGGCATTTGTAGGCCCTTGCCAAATAATAATCTGATATTATTGGAAAGACCTATTACATATTCACCTCCTGGGTTCAAAATCGCCATAGCACCAAGAGGAGAATACGATTCCGCTTTAAGGTCTATAACCTGTTCTTCGTATTTGTCAACTATCGTTTTTGCTAAACTACTAGGAGTGTAAAAACTAGGCTCAATGTTGATTATAGTTGGTTGGGCCTTCGAGCCTGATATTTTGACAGATATTTGTCCTCTTTGTTTCAAATTATGCCACGAGTTGCAAATCGAACAAGAGACGAGCCGGATATAGCTCGGTTTCTTAAGCGGGTGATCGAAGTAGATGGTGTGAGGGTTCGAAGGTGCGACGATTGTTAACACAACCATTGTGTATATAAAATATATTTATATACAATCATGTTTGGCAGGCGCCCTGGTGGATTTAATCCTGGTTCAAACCTTGGTCTAGACATTGGCGGGCACGATTACGGGCCCTCACCCCCGTTTTTTCCTCGCCCCCAAAACCCCCTCTATCCAGAACAAAGGTATATCAGTAAAAAACCTCCCGCAGTAAATCCGCAACTGGCTTGGCTGAGTTCTCCGGAGGCCGCAAAACTTTCTACAGCCGCCAAAGCGAAGGCAATCTCAGACTTTAAAAGGCGTTTCCCGCACGCTGATATGTCAAGATTTACAACAGAAGTTTCTTTCGACGAAAATAATAAAGCCACTGCAACAGTGCTTTTCATAGAGGGCCCAGGCTCATGGGCTATGCCCTCAGACATACCCCGCAAGGATTGGTCTCAAGCCATGAAAGACGCTTTGGGTGTGCAACAAGACGGTGGTTTTCCAATTCCTTTATCAATTAACAAAAATCCTATAAGATCAATCCCAGCGGTCGCATTCTCTGAAAATGTGGCAAGCATCGGCGATATCTTAAACAAAGAGCAAAAGATCTATGTGACGCCAACAGAATCGTTTGTAACAAAATTCAGGCAGATCTTCACTCTGGCTCAAATCAAACACACAACTGGGAAAGAGTCAAAAAGGTGGCTTTCAAAACCAAATATGAGTTATTGGCCACAGCAGCTGAACTTCGCCTTATGGTGCGCAACAACAGGCTCAGGCGTCTCCCGCGAGATATTATTACCTTCTAGCTATCTAGATCTTTCCCCACAGCTCCGATCTTTTTATCTCTTCCATGTTTACTTCACAACAAGGCGCATATTGTTTGAAATGGGGGGTATTCAGAGTATAAGTGCTTTGCCGGGCGACCCCACCTTTAACCAAACAAATAATCACTACGACATTGCTTCATACAAAAGGATATGTGCTGAGTTCGGTGTTGATCCAAGCAGATTTTCGTTTCACACTCGGTGCGAATCACGGACTCGGCAATGTGTTTATCTACATTTCCAGGGGCGGTATGATATCCACCGGAATGAGCTATCCAGGAGCCCATGCAAAATTCAGTGATGAAGGTGGAAGTGCCAGTGAGGGAACCCTTGTGCAGTTCATTCGTAACGACCAGGGTGCTGTTAGTCAGTTCGAGCACTTTGTGCCGAATTATGCACAAGGGCTAACACAAGTTGGTCTGTCTCGTATGAACCGGTCGATCGAGGCCTTTGTGTACTGTGTTCTGGGCTCCCAGGTTAACGTTCGCAGCAGCATTCTTGGCAGCGGTGGGAGAGCTAAGGAAACACAGGATGAGTTTCTTGTCCTAATGGAAGACGCTATCAGAACACCTGACATTTCAAAGAGTGTTCGACGCTATCAGCTAGCCATCGACGGGGCAAAGGTGCGCTTGGATTTTGCAGTAGCTCCAGGGACATGGCTTTTGCCATCACACATGGTTATAAACACTGAAAGCGTGGTGGGTTATAACAACAAGTTGAAGCAGGCAACGCAAAGGATGAAGCTTGGTGTTAACAATGATGTCAATCTTACCACAAAAAAATCCTCCCTTCGCCCCATGGACGGTGGGCCGACAAAGATTAATCCGCCAAACAGCCACCCATCGAACCCGATTCACAAACAGGCGACACAGGCACAGGGCATCGCGCCCAAACCAACGGCCACACCAACACTACAACCAACCCCCATGCCAGCTACAACACCATCCCCAACACAAGAGACTAAGATCGAGCCGCATCACGTAAACAAGGCGCTCATTGCTGGGGGCGCTCTTGCTTTAGCAGGCTTGTTTATCTGGATGCGTTAACGCTTGCGTTTGATTGTCTTTTCAACCAAGAAAGCCACAACGGCAAGGATCAGTAGCCAGGCGTGCTCGCCAAGAAAGGATAAAACCTGGCCGGCCGTTTTGAAGATAAAACTCACAATTGACCCAATCAAGCCAGGCAGGGCGTTGGCTGCCTTTTTGCCAAGCTCTTTAAGTCCATTTCCAATAGCCTTGGTGGCCTTTGCCAGGCCATTCAAGGTGGCGAGTACCACAGCGCTGATGGTGATGCCAGCTGCCAGAACAATCGCTTGCAATGTCCATCCGTATTTCTTGAAGATTTCTCTAACCCGCTCTCTCAAAGACATTCCCCTTTCACGCACCTCAATTTCTGTGTTGACCCTTGCTAGCTCTTCTTCACGTTCAGCAACCCGGGCTTCCGCGGCTTCTCTTTCAGAGTGAGAAGTGTTCTCATCCTCTATGACGCGCTTGTCTTTAGCGTTCTGCCGTTCAAGCTCTTCTTTGTTCTGTTTCAGTTCGTCCAGTGGTTTCACAGCGTCCTGTTTTCCTCTAAGCTCCTCTCGGTGTCTGTCTAATCTCCTACTGTCAAGTTTTAGTTTGTCGATTTGTTTTTTTAGTTTGTCTGCTTGTTGGGCAGTTTTTTGCGCATTGTCCAGTTGTTTTCGTTTAGCTTGATGCTCAGCTTCAACAGCTCGCTTTTCATTTTTTAGTCTTTGTATTGTCTCCGTATCCAGTGGACCATGTGCATCTTCCTTCTCTTGAATCTGGTCATCAATATCTTTGATTCTATTTCTGAGGGCATCCGTGTCGCGGCGAAGTTTTTGTGCATCCACAGCCCTTTGTTCCATTTGTTGTAATTCATTTTGTTTTGCTTCCATTTCTTTTTGAGTTGCTTCTAATGCAGCATTTGTCTCATTGATCTCTTCAGTCACAGACTTTCCGAGAGCAGCTTTGATCTCTTTGGGAAGCGAAGCGTTGAAAGTCTTTTCGGAAGCCCCACGGCTTCTTGTGTAAAGAGGATACCATTTGTCTCTGGTATGATATTTTACCTCGATGATGGCCCCACCTGATTTTGGTTTCGCCTCGTACCGAAAATTAAGTTTATTTCTGTCTGCGCTGGTAAACTCGGTCTTAACCTCGTCAAAGGCCATATCATCCATTGTTAACAAGTGCCGGCCTTGAGTATCCCCTGTAATGAAAGAGGTTTCTTCAGTGCGGGAGCCTTGTTGTTCTGAGGGCAACCTTGTTCTTGGGATCATAGGCACTTGTTCACCAGATGGTGTGGAAGCAGCCCCTGGTTTAAAGGGGTTCGTGGTGTCGGGGGAAAGGCCTTTCAAGGCGTCGAGCCATTCTTGTTGTTCTTCTTTTGACATTTGATTCCACATGGTGTTAAAGCTCTCAGCATCAGCATCATCGTCATCTCCTGTGTCTGTGATGAGAGGGGTTCTGTCAGTTTCCTCGTCAGGTACATCATAACCTCCTTCTGCCATGATGCTATATAAATATAAAATTTATATATACTCTGGCTATGGCTGTGCAACCAAACCTCCTCCCAACGAACGCAGAGAAGATTCTTGCGGCAATGAAAGCAGAGCGCACCATAAAGCGCATCACATTTGATCGCTCTACAGCTAATCCTGGCGAGACACTGTACGTTACAGTGCCCAAGCTCAACGAACATGAAGTTATCGTGTCGGGCTCGCTTGCCTTGATCTTTAACATCGACCTTGCCGGCGGCCACGCAAACAACTCTCTTGTACAAAATGTCTCCAGAGCACTAGTTGACAGGCTTGTTGTCAAGTTTGCTGCCACCACTGTCCAGGACACCGTCGGGTACGATATTTACAAGATCTTTGAGGACCTCTTCCTCTCTGTCGACAAGCGCGAAAACATGCTTTCAGAGGGCATTCAGAGCGTTGACTTGTGCAAGATTCGCTCTAATTCCGGCGACAAGAAGACCTCTAGCGTGGATGTGGAAAACAAGCTGGAGACCATTTACAAAAACAAATACCGCATCAATCTGGATCACCAGATTCTAACAGACCACGGCGTTATGTATCCGCAGGCCCTCTACAACGATTTGACATTCGAGATTACGCTCGCCCAGGCTTCTCAAGTTGTCAAGGGTTCGGATACAAGCAAGCTTGTCTACAAGTTGACAAATATCCAGCTTGAGTACGAGACAATCCGAAGTAAGCAGCTGGCTGACGAGGCAACAAGTGTATACTCTAGTGGAAAGGAGTTTGCCTACGACCATATCATGCGAGAGGAAGTGGTCCCCTTCTCGAAGGGTTCAGACGCACGGCTAAATCTCAGGGTGAACCCTCAGCGCAGGTCACTGAAAGCCATCCTTCTGCTATTCATAGAGCCATACACGGCTGGAGCCAGGGACTCAGAAAAATACTTCAATCCAGACATTACCAAGGTGAATGTTACCATAAACGGCTCACCCAACAGGATTTACAACGAAGGCATCAGCGGGACAGACATGTGGAACGAGGTCAGCCGCCTCTTCAAAAAAGAGTGGTGACGGCAGGCCCAACATGAATCTGACCAAATATCTCACAGGCAACAAGTTCGGCCTCCTTATCGACCTTCGGTCCATGGCTGATACAACCCTTCACGGTAACGGCCAACGCCTTGTCAACACAAAGGACGGCGTACATCTTGAGCTCGAGAGATCGCCCTCCGGCTCAGGAAACGTGCACTGCCACATATTCACCATCAGCGACTCGCAGATGAACATCATGGACAGGCAGCTGCAAGCGGTTCAGTATTAAATATAGATGGACCCCCAAAAGCTGCCCTTCAATGCCCTAATCATAGGGCCGACTAACTCTGGCAAAACACAATATCTTCTGAATCAGCTACGTGGCCCCTTCAGGGGCAAGTTTGACTATATTGTTCTCTTCTGCCCAACATTTGTCCACAACAAGACCTACGACGGCTTCGTGGACAATGAGCCACGCATTTTCGTGATTGACTGCCAGCAGCACGAGATTGAATTTTGGCTAAAACTAGCCAGTTACCACTTCGACGGGACAAACACGCTCTTTGTGCTCGATGACTGCGCCGCTTCTAAGGATGTGAAAGGCCGCACGAGTCAACTTGTCAACCTCGGCTTCAGTGCCAGGCACAGCGGTATTTCAGTGTGGGTGTTGGCACAGCAGTTAACCAGCATTGCCAAGCCGTTTAGAGAAAACGTTGCGGCGATTGTGCTTTTTTACACCCCATCAAGCAAAACAACGAAGGCCATCTTCGACGACTATGCCGGCGAGCTTGAACATCAAGAGTACAAAGAGTTGATTGCAAAATTAAAGGGACACAAGTTCTCTCACCTGGTTTTCTCTCTGCGGCATCCTTATGGGGTTGAAGTGAAAATGTGAAAATACAATGTATACTCTGGGTCATGAATGCCTCCACCAGTCTCCACAAGCTCACAGTCTTTTCACAGCTTCTTGGTGAATTACAGAGCAGGACGGAAGAGATGCAAATCCAGAAAATCAAAGCAGCTGGCGAGGACGATCTACGCCTCATGCTTCTTAGCCGGTATCCTTTGAAAGTTGTTAAAATGCCAGGCACAATGGCTTCACTCATACGGGAGATTGAAAATATCTTGCCTGACATCAATAGAATAATTGAGAATTAATATACACAATGGCAACAAACCCTGGAGACGATGACATGCCTCATGAAGTGTTTCAGTTTCTGGATGAAATGTTTCCTATGGACGAATCTAAGTCGAAAGCCCAACTAATTAGCTATATTCAGTTTCTGGAGACTCTTTGTCGGGTGTATGATGAAGCAATTACAAAACAAATATATACACGATGGCAACAACCCCTGGAGACGAGGCCACAATGAATGAAATCATGCAGATGCTGGAGTCAGGCCCGGATAGCTCCTTGCCGTCAGCGATTCCTAAAGTCTTAACAGGTCCAGACACTCAAGCTCAACGTGAGAAACTGGCAGTCCTTGTTTCAACGGGCAAATCAAAAGAAGCCATTGGTGTCCAGCTAACACATGAGCAGGTGAAACGCCTGACAGATAAGGAGGTTGAAAAATTCTACAAAAGATATGAAGCCTATGTCGGCAACAAGACAACCGAGTCTCTGATTGACAGCTTCATAATGCTCGTAACCAAAGGCGCCGGCATGGTTGTTGATATTGACGACGTGAAGGAGTTGCAGAAAGAACTCAAAAATGACTACATGATTCAACATGAATTGTCATCTCTTGCTGGAGGCCTGGCACTGCGATGTGGGCGATTCTTGGCCTTGGCCAATGCTGCTTTGATCACTACAAAACACATCGACTTCAAAAAGGAGTCTCCGCCCGTTCACCCAAGCAGCAGGGACAGTGAAGGTTACCCACTGGAGGGCTTTGATGAAGTTGATGCGCCACGAAGGAACCATGAAGGAACCATGAAGGAACCATGAAGGAACCACGCAGGTTTAAAATAAAATATATACACGATGGCGCAACCGCTCGAGACGATTCCTGAAGAAAAAGTCGCTCCTACATCCACGCACGTTACCTCTGATACCCCAAAGACTGCTCCAGCAAAAAACCCTGGCCGTGTTGCTTCTGGAAAAGCCTTGGCTGAACGAAAACGTCTGGCAAGTGAGGCAAAAAAACAAGCCAGCCAGGCAAACGAGCCTGCCCCAAAACAGGAGCCGACAAAGGCAGAATCTAGCAACAACACAACATTTCTCATCCTTGGTGTTGGAGGTTTGATTATCTCCGCTTTGGGCGTCTATTACCAGCGCGAGGCCATTATGAATGCCTTTGGGCGCAACAAGACACAGACTCCTGCTCCAGCAGCAGAGGCCCCTCCACCCACACAGAGGCCACCGAGACAAAGAATTCGAGAGATGGAGTAAATATATACACAATGGCCAATCTCTTTCAAGGATTTGCAAATGGGGCTGCAATCGGTGGCATTCTTCTTTTTACGTTAAGATTCAACATCACTGCTCTTAAAACAGTTTGGCGCTTAGCCACAGAACTAACAGAGAGCGATGAGGAGTCGACTAAAAAAAAACATAAATATACACCATGCAAACTCACGACTTGATCAGCGGCTTTCTCGGCTGGGCAGCCTTCACTTATCTTTGGCTTGGATATAGCCTCGTCTTTTTCGAAATAATTATTGAGGCACGCGATGAAAGGTTAAGACAACAGGCACTTGAGGAGCACGAAGACTAGAGTGAAAGTCGAGGAATAAAAACATAAATATACACCATGTCTGACAACAAGCTCGTGAAAGCTGTTCTCGATGCTGCCACACTCACTGGCCTTGTCGCTGGTATTGGCTGGATTGGCAAGAAAATCATCAAAGAAAACCTCACAGGCGACCCCAGCGCTAATCTGATGAATTATGTCAAGTTCACAGCCGCCATGACTGGGAGCATCGCGCTCAAGAAATATCTCGAAGACCAGAAAATCCTCCCAGCCACGATCTAATTATATACAAGATGGCCTCAATCGCTATCATGGTTGGTGGCGCAATTCTAAATGCAGCTGCTTTCACTGGCGGTAATTATCTTGCAAAATATCTTTCCGGCGACAGTGGGAAAGCCGCTCTGGATGAAAAGATCAGACACGATAAAGCGTTAGAAGCTTATCAAGCGGCCTACGCCAAATACCAGAAAGACCGCACAAAGCTCCTCGACTGGGTTGCAACCAACGATCGGATCAAAGATCAAGCGAAAAAGAACTTTCAAGACACTGACCAAGCTCTAGTGCTCTACAACCAAACACATCGAGAGCAGCAAATAACACTCCCAAAAGAGCCCGAGTTCTCTGACTTCTATAAGCCTGGCCCTCAGCAGAAGCAAGGTGAACTCTTGTTTATCGGCACTGGCGCACTCGCCCTTGGTTATGCAGCATTTCGCTTTCTGTAAAAACATAAATATATGGACTCCAAACTCTCTAAAATCTATTACGGCCCAAAAGGCTATTGGAAAGGACTTACCGCTGTCAAAAAGCTAGCTGCAGCAGCCAAGGTCTCAGAAGAGGCGGCAAAGAAATGGCTTGTCAAACAAGCCCTTTGGCAAATATATCTCCCTGCGCCACGCCACATCCCTAGGCCTAAGTTTGATGTCTTCACGCCCAATTCAGTGCATCAAGCGGATCTATTTTTTTTGCCACACGACAAACTGCCTCACGGGAGAAAGGTTTACAAATATGCTTTGACAGTTGTTGATGTAGCAAGCCGTTTCAAAGCAGCAGAGCCCTTAACCTCGAAAGAGTCTGATGAAGTTTCGAAAGCGCTGGCCCGGATATACAGGCGCGGGCCTATGAAGTGGCCACAACTGTTGCAAGTCGATCCGGGAACAGAGTTTATGGGAGCTGTGACTAAAGAGACTGGGGCCCATAAAACAACCATTCGTCGTGGGCGTGTTGATATCCACAGAGATCAAGGGATCGTTGAAAGATTTAACAGAACCCTGGCTGAACGATTGTTTGGTTACCAGTACGCAGTTGAAATGAATCTGCCCTCTGGCCGTTCGACCGCATGGGTTAAAAAATTGCCAGATGTTATCTCGGCCCTGAACAATGAAGTAACCAGATTGACTGGCAAGAAGCCCGCTCAAGCCATCAAAGAGAAAGCAACCTCAGCCAAGCCCGCAACCCCATATGCTAGACCAGTGGGGGTGAATGAGAAGAAGCTCCCACCTCGGGTTAATTTGCGATATCTGTATTATCCCGGTGAGCTAGAAGGTGGTAGTCGACGAGCGACGGATCCGATCTGGTCTTTGAAAGTTTACAACATTGAAAGAGTTGTCACCAAGCCAGAGGCGCCTGTGGTGTATTACCTCTACGATGGGCCCAAGCGGGGCTTCGTTCGCGAGGAGTTGATTGTTGTGCCACCAGGCACTCAGTTACCGCCGATGTCTTTGTGACCATATGCAAGCGTATGGATGCCATCGTCTTTGATCCAGCGTTTGGAGTCAAAGGGTGAGAGCGTTGTCTTGTTTAGATGAACTCCGTAGATCTGGTGATTCACGCTTCGAAGCATGTCCATCCCGTGTTTGAAGGTTTTCTTTCTGAAGAGAGCGTCTTTGTAGTTCTGGTGCGTGATCTCCTTCTTCGTCACAGACTTGGTGGTGCCCTTCGCCTTCTTGATGTTCTTCTGACTGCCAAGCATGATTGAGTACATCTTTGAGCGCAGGCATATCACTTCAGAGATGGGGGCACCAGCACACTCGTCCTTCATCTTGCCGATGACTTTCTTGTTTTGCTGGCTGTGAAGAAAGTGGTCTTTCGGGTAGTCGCTTGTGTCGTAGAGCTCATCGAGGCGATTCTCCATGTCCTTGTAGACATCGTCTGTCTTGATCTCTAGAAGCAGGCTGTCTGTGTCTGTGTAAAGTAGGTCTACTCGTGGGCCGTACTTATACTTGAGGTACTTATAGTAGAAGTCGTACATCAGAGTCTTTGAAAGATCAAGGATGCACATACCGGTGTAGACTGGACGTTTGAGTAAGATTTTGTCCTTGTGCATCTGAATCCCTGCAAGATTTTCACCAAAGACTGTTGCTCTGGCAAACAGCGGGCTTGAGATAAGCTTTCTCAACTTGTCTATCTCATTCGCGCGAACAAGCCTCATATCAATGCGCTTTCTGAGGTTCTCCATGGTCTTGCCAAAGACAGAGTTGTTCATCAGCTTGAAGAAGTTCTTTTCGAACTCAGAAGTGGCCTGCTTTCTGAGTTCTGTGTTCAGCCTTATGTAAGGCTCCATCCAAGGCTTCTGCTCGAATTTGAGCATTCGATGAATCTTCTTCAACTTCATGCCTAGCTCGAGATAAAGCTGAAGATTCCTGTAGTGTAGGACATATCTGTCTTTGTTCTTGAGAGTTAGGAGCAACTTCTCTGTCTTGTCCTCTGCCTGCCCCTCTATCAATGCCCTTTGATAAGGAGACATCCACGACTTCTCGACTCTATGCTTCTCTGGTGCTAGAGGATAGGCGTTGTGTTCATCGTGCAACTCCTCGGGGTATTCTAGATCAACCTCAAGGATGTAGCCAATCTTTCTGTTTGGGGACCACTTCCTGATTTGGTGTTGTGTTGGGTGCACTGGGCACCATTGAAAGTTGCCAACAGGTAGTGGTTGACTCATGGCCCAACCGTAAAGATTGTTTGCATCGAAGTACATGATGTAGCTTGTTTCTTGATCTGGGTTGTGGTCATCAAGAAAGGGGTTGTTCGCTTTGCAGAAGCGCCTGCTCTCCATTGAAATGCCGCCACGCATGCCTTTTTCGACAAAGAGGTGCATGTTGATGTCTGTGAGCAGTTCTAGGTTGATTCCTGTGTATTTCAAAAGAGCGTCCCAGCTGAGGCCCGGAGCTGTATAGTAATGCGCAGGATCAAGTTTGTAGTGCTTGAGGCATGTTTTTCTGAAGTTCTCGAAGACATCTGCAAGGAGGAGGACATCCGTCTCTAGGTAGAGATCGTGATACTCACCGAGGTCTTTACATTCGAACGCCTCCCACACTTTCTGCGCATGAGTGTAGTCTTTATCACTGATGTGCTCCTTTTTGAGCTCGCTATAGAACGCGCTCTTCTCTGGGAGTGACTTCTCATCAAACCGCCTCCAAGAGTCCATGTACTCGTATGGATAGTTTCCTTTTTGCAGAAGGAGCTTGAGTTTATTGGGGTCCTTTTCATGGTTTGCCATGATTGTGAAGGACTCTGGTTTATTTGATTTAACCAGATTATCGAGGCTAGACTGCATGAACTGCAAGCTGTCGATAAACCTTAAGTTGCCCAGAGAGAAAGAGACGTATTTCTCCATATTTGTCGGGATGCACTTCAGATCAGATTGTACTTCTGCTATGCCGCACATGATATGATGCGCATCGTAGCCCTTCAAGTTGTGAAAGACAACAGGGATTGTAACGGTTTCCGGGTTGATTCTGAAGTGATTCAGATTACATGTATTGTGAGCAGCGCCTCGATACTTGCCTGTTACGTGGCAGTGATCTCTAACAGCGTCTCTCATGAAGTCTCGTACAAGTGACTCCCCGCAGAAGAGACAGTCAACTTGCTGAAAGATGGGCTTTGTTTTTTGTTGCCTTTTGTTTCTTGGGCCTATGAAAGGGAACGCCTCCAAACGCCCTGTTTCTTCGTTTTGGGTGAAGGTTTTGAATGCATTGGTGTAGCATTTGTTGGTTTGTGATGAACAAGGCCGGCGTACGCTCCCGTGTTTGGATCGTAGAGATCGATAGAGTCCTTGAAGTTCTCTTTGTAGAGACCCCCATTACAGATGCTGCAGAAGGTGGCATTGTTGAAGTTTGCCCAGTCTTCTCTTGTCATTGATATGGGCTTCTTGTGATGAAGTTCGTCTCTTATCTCCCTCTCTAACAGTTGTATGTAATGTAGAAACCGCTTCACCGTGTCCTCACCTCTATATAAGTATGGCCCTCTTGTTTCACCATCAGAGCGAACGGCCATCATAGAGAACCCGCATGGCGTGTGAAGCGCGGTTTTAGTTGTACTGCTTTCTTTTGGGTCTGGCTTGCAAGTGTCGATTTTTGTGACGAGACTTTCGAAGTCAGCGTAGATAATGTAAGGCACTTTCATCTGGTTCTGGCAGTTCTCGAAATGCAGGATGTTTTCACCATCTTTAGGCATTTCAGTTCGTACTGACCTGCCTTTGATACCCCTGCAGTCAACCAGATGTTTGTCGAGGACATCTTGCAATTTAAATCCTTGAAGGCATCTTTCGCAAAAGTGAATCCTCCGGCCTGCCTCATAATTGCTATGAAGAAGCCTGCTTAGGCTTTTTATGTAGCAGTAGTGTGTGTTATTTTTATTAGTTATCAGCATCAGGTTGATTCGTCTTATCTCAGGGTCTTGTACTTCACTAATTCTAAGGACTGTTGTGTTGCCGTTATGCCAGCCAAAGACGTTTATTGCGAGGTTATTGAGTTTTTCTACTTCAGAGATTTGATGCAAGGGTGTAGGGAAAGAGATGTTGGTGAAGTTCAAACCGTCCTCTGTCGGGTACTTGCTTGTCCTGTCTGGGTTCCTATCTCGAGTGGGAAAGAGCGCGACTCGCAAAGCCCATCGAAGGCATTGATTATCTCTGTTTTTGATGTTTATGATGGCCTGTTTTGCTTTGAGCTTTGGAGGAAGAGGGATATAAGAACCGCCTCTGATAGCTTGATATCTTGCGGAATTAAGAAAGACGCTCTCAACTCTGTCGATAGCCCAGCCTGAACCCATGTGTACCCATCTGGCTACTTCTTCCTTGTTTGAGTTGATAACAGCTTGTAGTTGCTCGTTAGCTACTGCTTCATAAAAGTGTGTTATTATTAGAGGATTCTCTTGCCTAAAGTAGTGGGTCATTCTTTGTGTCCCGTCGGCTCCTTCCTTTGAAAAGTGAACTAAGAATGTAAGATTCACTTTGATGGGGCCAAGGTCTGTAATCTCTCTAACTATAGTTCGAACTATAGCAGGTTTGTTCTCTTGATAAAACAAATCGAGATCGCGTATTGGATAATCAGCAGGAACAGTCATTTTATAGCTGTGAAGCCAGTCGCGCCAACCATGATGGGTACGTACAAACTCAAGTTGTGCATCCATGGGGTTGTATACACAAAGGTGTGCCATTTATTCAATTGGCAGCATCGCTCCCCCCAGTTCACACAGAAGCGTTAAATCGTGTAATCTAACCCTTATTTTGGGTGAGGCCGTAACGCAACGGCGAGGCCGTATATAATTGATCACTATGTAGTATAGGGAGGGGGTGCATCCGGGCACACCCCAAATAAGGGTTAAATGCCGTGATTAACGGCCTCCTAGAATATATACAATTCTAAGCCCACGAACCGACCGCAGGGAGGTTCGTGGGGGCCTAGAATTTTATATATTCTAGGAGGCCGTTAATCACGCCATTTAACCCTTATTTGGGGTGTGCCCGGATCACCCCCTCCCTATACTACTACTTTTCCATGGTACCATTTGTTCTAACTTTTGAGTCTGTTGATGAAATCGTATGGTGTGACCATTCAAATGAAACCTCTTCTGCAGTACTTCTGCATGGTGTCATTTGTTTTTCAATATTTTACAAAATTACATTTGGGATTTTTCTTGAATTTTGATATTAATTTAAAGGCTTAAATAAATCAGCCAGACAAATCAGTAGATAGTTTACTAATTTTGCGCTGGTAGCAGTGAATGTAAACTACAGAATCTAGATATGAATATTCAAAGAGGGTGTCAATCGTCATGTTATTAACGCCGAAGACGTCGGAGGTAATAAAACTACATCATATGTTAAGGCGTTTGTTTACAAATGACATCCTGTTTCCTATGGTGATCCTCGTTTGAAATAATATATATCAACAAATAACGACTCCATGAAAAAATTATCGACTCCCTAAAACATTTTCTCTTTAAAGATCGTTTCCAAGAGGTAACACGAACTCAGTTGTGATTATCGCTGCGAAACATCTTTAATTGTGTTAAATATCAATAAATTGGCTGATGTGGTCGAGTCAGCTGAACATTTTATTTTTCGTTGGGTGCAAAGCTAAAGTAGGCAAACAACAAGTAAAAGTATAATGATGGCAAGAGACACATGAACCAGTCATATGCCCTGCATTTTGCTTTAATTAAAGTTCAACTCGGACTTTGGACTTTGACAAAGACGCAACTAAAAGAAAATAAGCGAAATCGTCACCTTTATCACTCAAGCTGAATGAGTTCTTCATTCATTTTTAAAATGAACCAGCTTTATTTTATGAAAAAGAAAACTAACATTAACGTACAGCAGGAATTAAACAAAAAAATGTAATAAAATGGCAAAGTTTGAAGTCTAATCGGCCGTGCTTTGCGAGAGATTGTTAATGTTGTTGTCTTACGCGGAGCACCTAAAAATGAATATATTAATTTTTTTTTTTTATTTTTATGAAAAATGCTAATAGTAATAACAAGACTTTCAAACAAAAACTAATAAAAGGACAAATTTTAAAGTTCAATTGGTCGCTGTCAAGGGACGATCGGGTGCTTGCAACGAAATTGTTAATTTTATTTTCCTCCGTAGAGCGACTCAACAAAGCAATGTTTACTTAGCATAAGGATATTTATGTGAATATTTTATGAAGTGGGGGGAGTTTCGATCAGTTGCACCTGTACCTTGTCGCCAGAAATCAATCCTTGAACGATGGACGTCATTTCGAGTCAATTAAAACACATTGTCGAAACTCCCCTGCTAAGTACTTGAGTTTCATTTCTGTAAGATTACGAATGCAACACTGACGATAGGCACGAGTGGATGGCGAGAATCGATTTTGGGCGACTGCTCTTATCACTCTTCCACGTCGAGCAATTGATTGATGGTTTTGAAACGTTTGCAGAACTTTAGGTCGCTTACCCGGCGATAAACCCATTGATTAAAAGGAGATATCGGAAGCATTATGAGCGAACAGTTTTGCCATCAAGGCAAATATACTTAAAAGAAGAGTGACCCCCGCGAGTGAAACCAGGGCACTGAAGACCCTTGGGATTGACATTTTGAAGCTATATAAACAAATGTTCTTAGCATTGTAAAAATAAACTGATTTTGAAAAAGGAAAAGATCGACCAAGCAGATTTCGCCGGCTTAAAATTGTTTTCGGAGCAACCGTATTGTAGACTATCAGCTAACAATATTGCTGGACATCGCCTCATTTACTGATCATCGAGTTATTAACGAAAACAAAAACGACCTGCATTAAGGATAAAGCTTTTGATGAACGGCAGTATCTTCCTATAATGTCATCGCATGATAGATTTTGTTACTAGGAAACAAATAACCGGCAACGGTCTTTTTGCCGAAGGAAGAAACAATAATCCGTGTGGTTTTCAATCCCTTTGTTAAGCTTTTCTTCAGCCGAGTAAACTTATTCTCCAAGATGAATTCGACTGCAGGAAACGACACTGCAATGGCGAAAAACGGGGACTCTATATCAATCGGGTATGAAATCGCAGGATATATAATAATCATCTTTGGATTCTGTTCTAATTCTTTCATATGCTTCGCATTCGCTTACTACCGAAGAATACGCACAGTAAATAACTATTTTGTATTGAACCTGGCCATAACCGATATGCTTCTTATATTTGTATTATGCCTGCGGAAAGCGGTGCCAAGCATCCTGAAGACGTTAACATACGAGCAGAAATATCGGTTTGTGTTGTTTATAGTAACTTTTGAGCTGTTCTGTAGTTCAGCGAGCATCGCTACTTTGACTGTTCTCAGTTATGATCGTTTCTTCTCCTTTACCAAACCTCTGCATTATACCTCCAACATAACCGGACGAAAAGCCATTGTATTTATCGTCTTTGTTTGGCTTTATGCAACGGTGATTTCACTTCTAGGGCTGACCAGTGAATTGCCGAATGACAAATTCCACCACTATGGTTATTTTCCTTTACTGGCCCTCTGTAACGTGACGATTCCTTTGGTCATCACGCTGTATTGCTATATCACAATCTTCGCAATCGCTTCCAGGCACCTACGCCACAACCCACACGGCGGAAGCCAGGATGTCAATTCACCAGCGAACATCCTCGCAAAGAACCTTAAAATAGCATTGCATATTTTCGTTCTTGTGGCACCACTCTCGTTGTGCTGGAGTGCTTATTTCGCTGTATCTGTGACCGAAAAATACTGCCCGCAGATTGCATAATGTGCTGCATATCTACTTTGCAGAACTGGATGATAAGTAACATGCCGAACATTTTGGGAGCCGTGAATCCCCTGATTTACATTTTGCTGACAAAGGATCTTAGGAAGATCATACTTGGTTGGTTTAGGCGCAATAATCGCCGATTGTTCGTTAGCGAGACTTTTCATCTTTCCACGACAAGGGCAACCACTTCTCAGGCTTCACCCGCTTCGCCGACAGCAAGGCGCCTCATGGAGATGTGATGCATGCTTCGCGTATTCTTTTTTTATATCCTACCACTAAACACTGATTATTCTATGGTGTCCCAAATGTTATGTACATGCATTCTGAGTAATAAAACGCGTCGGCGGCGGGAGCCCAAGGTGGTAACAGACTCTGAGAAGCGAAATCCTACTTGGATATTGAAAAACTAAATATTGCCTTCGAAGAAAACAAAAGAACGGCAAGGAATTATTCAAGATGAAAACAAACAGCATTTCGCTTTCTACAAAAAAAAAAAAAAAAAATGAATAAAACTTAGATAAATTTTGTTGCAAGTTCAGCTAAAAAAAGTAGTGGGATACTCGTTTTTGTTTAACTTTGTACTTAGACTTGCTTCCGCCTAAGCTTCAAAGAGACAGCAGGATTGGATTATTTACTAAAATCTGAAAACGGTCGAACTTAAATCATGAGCATATGACAATTTCTGTTAATACATCTATGTGGGACACTTGTAAATTAGATTGCACAGTGATAATATTCTGCCGAAACAGTTTTAATAAGCTTTTATATTCCCCTGACACGTTGATGTTTAGCTTGTCGAATTCAAAAATACAAAATGGAAAAAGTGTTGTGAGACAATTCTATCCCTTAACCATGCATGAATTGTATAAATAGACTAGAGATATGGTGTATATTTCCAATGGTTCCGCTCATAAAAAAATGGATGGCAGTTTATCTGTCTGTCACTAACTTTGGCACCATAGGTGTAATATCGAAAGAGTTGCATGAACCAGCGAGCAAGAATGGTCTAAACGGATTTTTTTTTTATTTATTTAGCCTGACAGAGAATAAATGTTTTTGCATTTCTCAATTCAATTGTCTGTTGAAGGGCGTGGTACCGAAACTTATTAGCGAATGGCTTCAATATGTATCTGAAGCAGCTGTTGCATAAATGTCACTCTTTCATCTTCATGCATTTTCAATTAATTCTCATTTGTCAAATTAACGCAACAGGAGTCGATAGTGCAGAAGAAAGTTGGAAATCGTCACGAATTTGTGTTTTGCAGCTATGTTGAATGCGAAATTTCAAACAAGCAAGAAAAACGTTACAAAACTTCGGGATGTAACAAGCCATTTCCGTAAAAAAAAAAAAAAAAAAAATCAATTTAAGTCAAACACCCACTTTTACCTGCTGGAGTTAATTATTCCCCCTGCAGCCACATTCAATTTAATATATTGCTACCCGGGAATCGATAGTCCTGAAAAGGAAACTACGCTAATGTGTGGTTTGCAACAGTTTTAAATGCGAAAAATGAATGTTAACTTCAACCAAACGAGGAAAAATGTTGCGAGACATCGACACTGAAGCAACAGGCCAAAACATTCACTCCTGCCTGTGTCTAAATACGTTGCCTAAAGCCACGGAGTCAAGTTATAATCGAATGAATACATCGCTATCAGAGAAGGTGAATTTTGCGGGAATTTGATAAACAAGATATCGATCTCCGTCAACATAATACTCATCATAGTTGAGCAATTTTAGAAAACGTTCTGTTTTCAACCAACCAAGTGCAAAGAACTTGAAAGCCCACCCCAACATAAGTTTATAAGAAGAGCCCTTTTAACGTGCCAACCTAGACAGAATTATTACAAATATATATATATATATATATATATATATATATATATATATATATATATATATATATATATATATATATATATATATATATATATTTATTTATATGCATGATTTCAGGATTACTTAAAGGTTTTCAAGTGACAACTCAAGTTGACAGTTCCGGAACGAACCGAAAAAGATTTCACAATTTTTTTTTTTTTGCCATGAATAGCTAAACATGTCAAATAAAATGTGGCTTAAGTGGCAGACATCAGAATTTAGCTAACAAAGAGCAATGATTGCGAAACAGCCTTCGGTGTAAACGCTAACTTTAATTACCATTTTTATTATTGATAAAATAGGGAAAACAAAAAAAAAAATCTGCTTCACGATTGATTTTGACATGCGAAATACTCTAATAATACATCCCCCGATCCATTCTTCTGGAACTGCTCCAAAGGGTTGGAAACCTTTGCATTATGGTTTCAATTTGTCTTATTTTGCAAAGTAGTCTGTCATCTTTGTGCAAATAAAAACAGAAAGTACCATCGCGAATTAATTTCGGAAAGGTGTAATTAATAATATTAGAGTTGCCATGAAGTTGTCCTTGTTCATTGAAAACAAAATCATGATCATTAGCTTATGAAACCTTCGCTTCGCATGAGGTCCGGTCCAGATGAATGATATTTTGACTTAGACTCTGTTTGGTTCTTTAAGTGCTTGAGCAAGTTAACCTCATCTCCAACTTGCATTTACTTTTCTAAAAATACTACTGGAAGATCTTATTGACCAAGATTGTTTGGCCATTAGAATTTCGTCGCGGTCTATGGGTAAATGTGGAGCATCGCACAAGTTATTATATTTGCTAATTTTGCAACGTGTATACGATGTTCATAAGATGTGAAGAAACTGCAAGACTATACATTTAATGAATCCCCAGTCATTCATATTTAAAAAAATATATAAAATGGCGTGCGGTTTTTTTTTTTTTTTTTTTTGTAACGTAACCTGATACAAAAAAAAAAGACTGAGGTGTATGCGAGCTTGAGTCGTTTAACTGGACAGGGAGCAGCTCAAGTATAAACCCTTTTAGGAGTACCCTAATCATTTAATTCATGAAAATAATCCAAATCATTCGACTTTGCAAAATAGTGCTCGTGCAAAAAAGGAAACTGTACTAAAGGAAAGCACTAATGAAAAGCTTTTATTTGTATGGTCACACTGTAGGATTTCATGGACAGACTCATAAGTAAGAACCACATTGTGCAACATAATAAACAACACCTCATGCATGGAAGCACTACCTAATGAGCTTTTAATTTGAGTGGTCACATTTTAGAATTTCATCCACAAACTAAAACGTTAGAACCACCTTGTATAGCATAATAAACAGTACCCCAAGAACGCACTGCTCAATAGCTTTCATTTGAATGGTCAAGCATCCCCGGCACTGCTACGGCTACGTAAACTCGGGTTCCTTTCGAAATACGGTCAATTCCGACAAGTTTCCAAGTTAAATGTAGGCTCAACGTATAAATTAGCTGTCGATTCGCTATAAAATCGTTAGATAAAGCTGGTATCAAAGAGATCTGGCATTTTTACCATTTATTATGTAGCCACTTTCCTCGATACTTTGTATCACTGAAACGGGACGCTTCAAGGATTTGGAAAGAATGCAAATTTGGCAAGTGTTTACTGCATTTTTCAGTAAGATCCATTTCTGATGGTAAATTTCAGATTCTTCATAATTTATTTTATATCCACATTGTGACCGTCATTTTTCGCAATATTGTCGCCTGAATCATCGCTGAAATAACTTCAAAACCTTGTTAAACAAGGATGAGACACGCAGCGTATTATTCCAAGATAGTTTCTCAAGAAGATTCCACATGTTATTCGATTTCTGTATAAACAACCTTTTGCTAGAAACACAAAATACTTCAACAGCCTGGAAGTACAAATATTAAATATTGAGAGCAATACAAAAATTGCAACAGATCCGGAAATCTTAGCAGAAAAAATAGGACCAGAATAGGTCACCACTACTCGTCCAACGAATATGAAAATACCTTTTCCCCGAAGTTAATGATACTAAGCTAAGTCACGACCAGTAAATGTTATGTGAAGGTCTCCTAACATTAGCTAAGTGCTTACAGAGTCTTATAACAACGAAAGCGAGTAAGTCTTTCAAACGCCCATCTGGTATAACTCTTTTATACGTATTAACAATAAACCTTTTTAATACATTAGGTGGTTTTTGTCAGATGTCCGTACTGTCTACCACCTTCTTGATACACAAGGTTTCAAAATAATTCTTAGCTTTTGATACATTCAAGAAAAAATATTCTATGAAAACCAACTCCTTTCCAATATTATAGTGATGTTTGTGCAATTCTGAGCTGAAAAATGTCCGTGTTCGCAACCTATAAAATACTCGTTAAACGAATAGCTTCACTTCCACTTAAATGCCAAAACAAATGGCTCTCGGACTCTAAAAAATATGGTTTTGACAAAATAGATTGGTGTAAGTCACATAATTTGGCCATTCGCTGTACTCGGGGAACCAAATTACAAACCTTCCAATTTAAATTCCTCCACAGAAGAATAGCCACCAATAGTTTTTTTTTTTTTGTTTTGTTTTGTTTAAAATTGGTATTACACAAAGTGAAGGGTACAATTATAGAATTAACTCTGCGTGTAAATTTTAGTGCGAGGTCAAATATTTTTTTTTTCCTTTCCCTCGTGGTTTTATGGGTTGACTTTAGCACTATAATTTACACACATAGTTAATTCTCTGATTCCTTGTTTGTATCACCAGTGCTACGTGGCTCAACATTTATTTGCACCGTTTACACTCTCTTGCCACGATTTACCACCTTATTACCCACTGTCTGCTCCCGTACGACCTCGTGGCTCAAGCGCGGTAGAGCGACGGAAGATCTGATCCGTAGGTCGTGTTTTTGTATCCCACCCAAAATGACAGAGGGTGCTCGTCGGAAATTTCGAAAAACACCCTACAAGGTACCAGAATCTTGTTTGATGGGCGTGGCTCAAAATAATTTTTACCCCCAACAGGTACCAATTCGAGAGAGAGCTGAGAGCTTAGGGGTGGTTGCAACTCCTCCCCTGTTTTTTTTTTTTTTTTTTTTTTTTTTTTTGGCGGTGTTACAATGTATCGGAAATATTTTACCTCTAATAGATAGTCTGTGATGTGTTTTACAATATAAGATAAAAATTACGAGTATTTTCATGGAAATAAAGAACTTCGAAAATACCATAATACTCTTTAAAGTGCAGGTTTGTGTGGTGTTTGATGTAAGCCTGGTTTTTCCAATTTCTTTTGTTTTCAGCATGCAGGAACTGCACTTGCTATGCTTCAACTTTTTGGTAATTTGCATACGGTGCACATTTGTATGCGAACACACAATGCTACGCCCCAGCGTTCCCATATATACGTTCACGTTTCACAAGGACGTTTTACAGTACGACGCGCCTTACCGTGAGCACCCGACAAACGTTTTTGCAAGATAGCCAACCAGAGAACGCGAATTCAATAGGCCACTTCGAGAATACCATAATACTCTTTAAAGTGCAGGTTTGGATGGTGTTTGATGTAAGCATGATTTTTCCAATTTCATTTGTTTTCAGCACGAACTGCACGTGCTATTCTTCAACTTCTTGCTTCACCATGTCATATTTGACACCTTTATTTGCATACGGTGCACATTTGTATACGAACACACAATGTTACGTCCTAGCGTTCCTACATATCCTCTGATTTTTTTTTTTTTTAACAGCTTTTATTCATTGGCCTTTTATTCATTGGTCATTGTGCCATTCTAACAAATTAAGGAGACTTGAAAAATTACATCCCGGTGAGGCTGCGCTTGCACATACAAGATTATTATGGTATTTTTCGAAATGGGCTATCGACGGGCACGCCTCCTTTCAAAGTTGGGTAGAGTATAGATTCCATAGCTCAGAAGGAGTTTCGGACACGTTATTGAGACTTATGTAACGGAGTAACTGGTTAGCTTTCAGTTGAAGTTTATATAGTTAAATTTTAGCCAAAACAACCCGAGAAGCTAGGTGGTACTGTTGTACGGTAGGCTATGTAAGTCTAAGCCTAGCTGAGCTCACAGGTTCAATCCTGTGTGGGGATTTTAGATTTTCCTTTTTACACTTAAAAAATTATTGAAAATAAAATTCTAAGTGTCGGCATTACGTTATATAATTCTCAATAAGTATCCGACCTCCTTCTGAGCTATAGAAGGTAGACTCTACCTCAAACTTGAGCATGATCAAATGTCGTCGTGTCGCTTCGTGTTCATCACATGTGTGTAAAGTCAGTTACAAAATACGAAGATTTAATTCACTTTATTCCTTCACACGTATCCGCAGTTACGAAAATAATTATAGCGGAGCTCTGCGGGCCGAAGGCCCGCGCGGAGCGCCATACTCATAGAACCCATGCCGTCATTTTTCATGGTCATGACCAGCGGAATGTTTCGCGGGCGCGTGTCCGTCCGCCCGCCGCCCCCCGTGTTGGGCATTTTGAAACGAAAGCGAGGCTTTGATTTTCGCGCCTTCGCGCAGCTACATGGCGAATGTCACGTCAGCTCGGTAAACACGTTAGTTGGAGCTGTGTTTAGCGGAGAAAACTGAGAAAACCGTTTAAAAGTCGTTATTTCCCTGCATTTTCGCGGTTTGCTACTTAAGACAGGTTTCACAATTTCTCGAACAGTGGTCAAGACCGCATTTGAGGCTGTGTGACTCTGCAAATCAAGCGTTTTTGGAGGAATATAGAGCTGGCTTTGTTTTTCGCGCGGCTACACAGCCGTCATCTCGGTGAACACGTTTTAAAAAGTTTGGATCTTTCGCTGGTCAGTGTTTCAGCGGAGAAGAAAAGTCGTTATTTCCCTGCATTTTTTCGCGGTTTGCTACTCAAGACAGAGATACTAATTAAGGGATACTCAGAAGCTGCTTTAGTGGAAAAAGAAGAGCTTTCTTGGATAAAATCTTGCTTCGGGGAACTTCATACATTTTTCAATGCGGGGAGATGTGTGATTTTATTACGGATTTTTCCAGTACCAAAGGATCGGAGAAAACGGACACTAAAACTCTCGAACGTTCTGAATGTGACGGCGAACAACCTTTGCCGAAGAGGAGAAACACTGGACATCGGACAAACAAACATAAACAGAAAAGCAAGTAACTGTCTAAATGTGATTTTCAAAAATTGTTTAGTTAATATGTAAGCTTAAGCTTAATTTTACCAGAAGAATTTTCTCCAAGTTTTTGCATTCAGAGCTAAATTTACAACTTTGAATATCCGTGGTTTTGGCAATGAAGCCAAACAACGCTGTGTTTTTGATTTTGCGAAAAATTCCCGTTCTGATTTTATTTGTTTACAAGAAACTTTTGCGACAAGACAAAATGCGATAAATTCTCTGACAGCTATTTATGGCGCGGTAAAAGTTTCTGACCGTTTCTGGTTGCCCGCTCTTGGTAAACAAGGCGGCGATGCCATTCTTGTCGCTGAAAATACTGATTTCAAATGTTTACAATGGAAAAAAGATTCTTCTGGTAGAATTGTTAGTGTTTTAACTGAACTCGACGACACGAAAATTAATTTGGTTTTATACTTATGCACCCACGAATCCAAGTGAACGTATTTTTATGACACAAAAAAAAAACCACGGCCGACTGAAAAATTCAATGCACATGGTTTAATGCGGATAAAACTATCGGTCCACGTTTGGATAATTTTTTTATTGCTCAGGACTTGTATGATTCCTTTTTAAAATGTGAAATTTTACCTTGTGTTTTTTCCGATCATGATTCTGTTGATTTAAGCCCCAATTTGCATAATGCATTACTTTGGAGGCTAAATTTAGAATTTAATATCTCAGAAATTATTAAGAAACATGTATTGCACCGGAAAACATTTACTTCCATTCAAGCTTGGTGGGATTTTCTTAAAGAATCTATAAGATTAGTTGCTATAGATTTTGGTCGAAGTAAACACGGCACATTAAGTTAAATCGCGATATTAACAACTATAAATCCTTTGATCGAAGCTAAACGGACTCTCATTGAAGGAGATAACTCAGTGAAAACCACCATAGAAACGCTTGAAAGAGAAATTCGGGCCATTAATTTATCCCAAATGAGAGGAAGCCAAATTCGTAGCAGAGTCAAATGGCTTGAAGAAAGTGAAAAACCTACCAAATTCTTTTTTACGTGCTCAGAAAAAATACTGTTCAATCCGGCTATTTATAACTCCGCCGGTGTTGAAGTCTTTTCACAAGACTCCGGCTCATTTCGATTTTTACCGTAATTTGTACTTGCAAGAACCTGTTAATTTAACAGTCCAAACCAAATTTTTGAACAAACTTGAAAACAGATTAAGTGAGAGCGAAATTTTTATCCTGCGAAGGATTTTTATCTTTGGCTGAAATTACCCAAGCAATGCGTGGCCCGGTTCAGACGGATTACCTCAAGAATTTTACGCTAAATTCTGGGATCTTTTAGGCCCTATTCTGTTTGAAATTGTAAATTTAGTTTGGAAAATAATTCTCTCAGTGATTCAATGCAAGGAAGCGTGACTAGATTACTTTTAATACAAGAAAGATGATAAGAAAAACCTCAAAAATTGGTGGCCTGGCCATTTCGCTACTCAATGTTGATTACAAAATTTGTTCAAAAGCTCTTACAAACAGACTTTCAAAAGTGTTACCCTCGATTATTTCAAGAAGATCAAACTTATTCCGTCCCAGGTAGGACGATTTTTGAGAATTTATTTCTCTTGCGTGACACTCTAGATTATATAAATATTACCAATGAAACTGGTATCTTGCTGTCAACATTGATCAAGAGAAAGCCTTTGACAGGGTAGAAAAACATTGGTAAACTTTTTACCAATGTTTTAAGTCGTTTTGGATTTTGCCCTAATTTCCAGCGGTGGATTTCTACATTATACTGTCAAGCAAATATGACAATTATAGTTAATGGTTTTTTGACTAAAGAAATTTCACTCGAGTGTGGGATCCCCCGTCTCCACTTTTGTACATTTTATGTGCAGGTTTTGGCTACCAGTATAAGAAAGGATGATACTACTAAAAGTTTTCTCCTTCCAGAAGCCTGAGGAAAGCGTTCTAAAATTCACCAATATGGGGATGACTCCACATGTTTTGTAAGCAACATTTTTTCTTTAGACAAATTGTTTACTTTACTTCACAATTACGAGACAGGTACAGGGACTAAATTAAATGTGGCAAAGAGTACAGAAGCCATGAAGTTAGGAGCTTGGTGCTCACGTCCGGACACTCGTTATGGCCTGACGTGGGTGTCAAGAATGTTAATCTTGGGTGTCTGGTTTAGCAATGGTACTGCAAATGTGGAACCGGATAACTGGTTACCACGCCTTTCCAAGCTAGATTAAAATTTGAACCTGTGGAAGGGTGTGGGGTGTTTTCACTCCCACCCTATCGGCACTACTCAATACTTGGTTTTTAGTTAATGTTAAGACTAGTTTCTTTTACCTAATGGACTTCTGCTGACGACGAGAATGACATTCGAGCACGCTCATTAAGACCATACTTATGGTATATGGGTTTTTCGAAATAAAGCAACTTTTCACAATGGCACCGAGAACTCTCGGGCCACTGTAAGGGACATAAGGAATGACATCACAACACAGTTGCAAAATGACCGGGGGGTACTTTGCAAATTTTTGGGCGGGGGTGTGCCGCTGGGACTCTGAAACCCTTAACCTATACTAGACCATTTTAGCTGCATTTTGCAACCCTATTCTAGACTAAACAACGAAAAATCCTACCTTATCCTAGACCTTTTCTAGACTCACTATTTTGCAGAAACTCATTCACTATCACAGTCTAAGATACTAGGGGTTATTAAAAATGTCGTACAGCACGCCTTACCGATTATTAAATGCTATTTGTCAGTAAACCTCGTCTAGACTAAATTCTTCATCCAACTGTTGTGAAATACAACAGTCAAAGCTTGTGACTCTAATAATTTAGCTACTGGGAACTCATCATTCATTACCAGAAATGACTAAAGTAATCATGTGCAAACCAGAAAGGATATCCAAGTGGACCAAACGACCGGAAATGAACTTTATAAATAATCCCGTATGGACTAGACTTTCAAGTGACTGTAAACCGGAACTGACCTTGTATTATTGTAACCGGAAATGAATAGCCTTAACTCAGGAAGGCCTTGTAACCGGAAATGACTAGCCTCTCAGGATAATATTGTAAACTTTAGGGATTTGTTATTGAGAAATAAAACATTTTAAAAGAAAAAAAAATTTTGTTGTGTTTAGCAGAGAAAATGGTTTGCAAAATCGTTTTTCCCTGCTTTATTTCGCGGTTTGTTACTCAAGAGAGGTTTCACATTTCTCAAACAGTAAGCTGTGGAATTTGTGCAGTCTAAATGTACTGTGCAGACGGTCGCGTAATAAGCTATTGCTAAAATTGAAAAGTAGCCTGGTCGTCAATCTTAATTCTAACTTTTCTTGTGCTTCCGACCTTTCACCTAAGTTGAGCTTATCATCATCGTTTCTGTTCAGAGAGCTCCGCTGTTAGGCTAAGCCTATCTATATATATTAAGAATTAGCTGGTGATAACATGGAAACTTGTACATGTAAACAAGTTTGTTGCCGGTTATTTACGGTAAGGTGCGTCGCACTGTTGTAAAATATCTGTCTAGCTAGCCCAATATATGTCGACTTGGGCAAAAAATATATCCCTGAGATTTGCCTTATTTTTGTTGAACATCACCTAAACCTCGGACATACAAGAGGCGGGAGGGGGTTGCACCCTCCCCCCCCCCCCCCCCCCCTTGTAACACGTTGGGGGTATAAGTTTTCGTGTACGTCCGAGGTTAAAGCCATCCCAATATAATGTTCTTGTTTTTCCCTAGATGCCCGAATTGCACAATATTTTGGGAAACGATTCAACCCCCGACAATGAGAAATTCTTTTTTTTCTATTCAAAGAAAAAAAATAGCATATAATTCGTTGTCTTTATACTGCCTTTTAGTAGCCTAATGTTTGATGTTAACTTAAATATATAACTGCGAACGTACGTCATTTATGCAATCACTCAACATTCGAAAAGGGAAACGAGTGTAAACATCGGTAAACAGGAACAAAACTCACACTTGCGCACCATTTTATGTCAGGGCAAGATAGATCGACCTTATTTCCCAAAAGCGAAAGAGGTGGGTTTGAACGAACTATTGAACTTAGATGGCTTTGCTCTTGCTAACAGTTACCTGACACTATTTCTATTGCGATTAACGTATAAAAATCTTGACAACATAAGTGATGGCAAAATAAATTTTCTCTCTTCTTTAGATAATTTATTTTGTTTTTACATTTTCCTTTTCCGATCACTATTGACATTAAGATGATTTCCTTTAGTCGCCAACACACGGAGCTACACGGTGGGGGTGTATGAAAACATATTTTTTTTAATGGACTGATTTAATATCATTTCCTCTCAAAACATTGTCTCACCTTTAAACCCCCTTCCGTTGTGACTATCGAGTCTTTTAACAGCCTCCTTTCACCTTCATGTCACTTGAGGTGTGCTACACTTCAGTCGACTTTTTGCCTATGATTTTATGTATATACACAGATCAGCGTAAGTAACTGGTGAGATGTTTTAACTGAATGTATTTCGGCGTGCCACACTGATGCAATGTGTGCTGGGTTATAATGGTACAACTTGTACACCAGCCATTTTGTCACTAGAAAACACCTGCGCATGGTATGTATTTTAAGGCGCGTTGTATATTAAACTCTATCGCGCCAATGCTTACCATTTCATTTGTTTGGATGACTGTTTGAGAAAGACCTATAAACATCATTCCTTAGGTTTACAATTATACATGCCTAGTATATTATGCCTAGTGATATAAGTCTTTTTGCCACTTAGTTTCTCCAAAATGTTATAAAATTGAAAACCCGTTTCTGTGTTTTTTGCAATATTATGCATAGTATCCCAGTAAAAAAGCTAGGGAGTCATTATACATGTATTTCATCTCAAATCATTACGCTTAAAACAGACACCAACATTTTATTCTCAGTTTGAAACACTGCCAACAACAAGATGTAAACAGTTTTCCTAACATTAAGAATTTAACAACTCATATAAAAGTGTAAACTAATGATACATAAGTCATTTGTTTCTTTGATCATTTTAAGATATTCCAAAAAATTGAAGTAGTTATAGTAGGGACTCTGGGTCACTTTTCCAAATCTTTCATTTCAGTGTGTTTTCTCGTTACTTTGGTGATATATCGTTAAATTATAGACGTTTCATCTATAATTTTTGTTATGATTGGCACTTTTCAGATCTTGTGTGTTTTTCCGATTCAATATCCGTATGGAAAGGTTTCGATTCCTGATTCAGTCTTTTTCATACACCGTTTATCGTAACACATTTTAAAGTCTTTTTCCTGATACTTATTTTCAACCTGTTTTGTTAAGGAATTTCGAGTTATCGCTCGCTCGTTTATGATCGTTATCTGTTCCTTTTGACCTTCGATGATTTGTTTCATCGTTGTTGGGTTTATTTTTTGACTATTTTCATGATTCAGTCTGAAACCCTTTACCTTACATACCATTTTTCCATTACTTGTTGTGTAACTGTATGATTTTGGACCAGAACCACACCACTCATTAATATAATGTCCATTTAACTCATCGGTTAGATCACCGAGGCTGTCACCTGTTTCGATTTGTTGGCCCCCCTCACGATCGATATACCAGCAACTATCAGTATCAAAACCAAGAACCTGATCACTGAGTTTGTCTAACACACCATACAACATCAATCTAGCGTGACTGGTTGTGAAGGCTGCAATAAATATGTTTGTGCTATTACTATTATCAACGAACTGGTCTTTCAGGTTGTAAGTCATTTCAACCATCTCTTCGTTTATGAATTGAATGTTCAAATTATCTACACGGTCATTTAACAAGATCTTGTAGAATACTTCTGGTTCAGTGACGTATTCAGTCTGATTCATGTTATTTTGTTGACCAAACTTTCCCCATAAACTATTTAAGCATAGTTTTGCGATTGCTCTCATCCCAGGATTGTACTTAATTTCACCAAGCTCAATTCCTAACTTTGATTTTACAATTGCCTTGTACTCATCAACAGATTTGTAAGTACAACCTTCTCCGGTCTTCAACTCACTGCTCTCCATCTTGATTTTCAAGTATTTTCGTACATAACTTTTGAAAAGGTCATCTGTTCTTTCAGGGAAATCCCACACCTCATATATGCGAAGTACCTTGTACCCTTTCTGAATCGCCACATTCAATTCATTTGTACACCATGTTCCGATGAACGATCGTTCATTATCTGTATGTGAACATCCCTGAATCTTATTTTCAGCGCACGTTCTACAGAGGGGAAATAACAGCTTTTTAGCCTTATCACATTTTATTTTTACAGGTAACACCGAGTGATAAAGACCTCTTGGAGGTAAAACTTTACATTTCACAAAACCAAACCACTCCTTATTGTACTCTTGTGGTGGATCAAATATCTTTGTTGGATGACCGACTGGATAATTCTTGAAGAATTGAACCGTCGGATATAAACTTACAAAGTCGACGTATCTCCCTTTCTCGCCTCTTTTGAAGTTGTAGGTCGGTTTTGTTACATTTGTACGCCCACCGAAAAATGCGTCCCTAGGATTAAGAGGCCCTACAAATTCTCGATTCCATTCCTTTTTTCGAAACGAACGAAATTTACTAAACTTTTTATCCTTTTCCAATTCACATTCATAAACCTCAATCAAATCATACCCGGCAGCTCTAATTTTATCGTTTTTCTCTTCAGTCCTTTTTCTTAGAGTTAACATATCCATCTGATTTCTTACGTTTATTGTATCACTAGAAAAACACTTTGAGCATCCATGCCAAAAACATCCTTGAAATTCGTAGACCGTATTCCCACAGAAACCATCGACTTTTCCGATTCCAGGTAAAGTTTCTTCACCACCATTCAGAGCGTGTTTTATGTTAACACCATCTCTATGTGAAATCCAATCTAACCAAGCGATACTAATTTTACTATATGTCTCTCCACAAGTAGTTTTCTTTACAACACCGATCTTATCCTTAGGCATATGGTTACTTCTGTACACGGTCATACATACAGACGCAATGGTTACATATTGAAGGGGGTCGATGTTTTCTAACTTCATAAAGTTTTCACGAAAAATCAACATTCCTCGCCGGAGGATATCGACATCACTATCGCAATACTCTCTCAACTCCTTCTTCATGTCAAACACATAGTTTTCATCAACTCGTGCTTTATGCCATTCCATAAATTCTTTTCTCGCTGAAGATTTCATTTGATCATAACCATAGTCTTCCTTTCTAGGAATCGGTCCTACATAGTTTTGATTGTAGTTTGTGTTGAAATAATGCGGAAAATACCCTTTTTTCAACTCTGTTAAACCAAATGTCTTTGGGAATGCTGATAACGGTTCAGCGTTAAAATTAATAGAATCAATGAATCTAACACCCGCAGCCTTCATATACAAAATCTTTGTTCCGTTATAAATAATATAAGGTTTCACACCGTTCTCTATACACCAATTTCGTATAAACTGAGCATCGTAACTTTTTGCATTGTGAGCAATAAGGGTATACCTACGATGTTTATCCTCCTCAAAAATAAATCTACAAAATTCATCGATCGTTTCAAATACGTATTTATTTCCATAAAAATCATGGCAGATGGCTAGATTTATCACATGTAGTCCAGTTTCCTGAGTTGCCTCAAAATCATAGAACATGTAATTCTCAGTTCTCGTCTTACAAGAATAGCATGTCCATTTACTTTCACTATTATAAGTAGAACAAGCATCAACATTCTCACAGTATCCACCCCTACACTGCTTTCTACTCATGTGACATTTATGTTCATGTTTATCACAGTAATCCTTGCAATTATTACACCACGAATAGCCACAGATGTGATCTTTTAGGTTAAAAATTATTCTACCCTCTCTATCTTTTCTAGTTATAATTATACGTTCGCATTTTAGACATTTTCCTACATTTTCACACACAATGTCAGGCTTTCCACCAGAGGACCGGTCCCGCTTATGCTCCTCAAAACACTCTTGTCCAAAGAAAACTCTATTACAATCATCACATTGAATTTCTTCACCAGAACACTTTTGTCCATCAGGATAGTATTTAAAACATGATGTACATTTTGCGGGGCACTTATGACGATCGCGATGTGTATAAGTCTTTTTACATGTGTGACAATAATAATCTTTTCCTAGGAACGCAGGCATGCTGGTAATTACGTCAAAGTGGTTATTGTTTTTGTAAAGGTATATCATCTGGTCATAATGCGCATTAGGGTTTTCCTCCCTTTCCGAAGAAGTGTAAATCAACTCATTAAATTGGTCACCGTCTACAATGTTTATCTGTACCTGTAGGTGTTTCGCGAATTTCTCTATATCTTCGATGGTTGAGCCGTCTTGATTTATTTGAACTCCGGCTTCCTTATGAAGTTTTAGAGCTTCTTTTTGCTGCAGTTTTCTTGACTTATTGAACCCGTTTTTCAACTCAGATTCTGTCCATTTTTCTTTATTTATATTTGCACGCGCCGTCACTATTGCTCGTGCAAGACACATCGTATCATTATTTTTGATTGTAATTATACTCTTTTTGTCACATGCATTTAATCGTGTTACGCGTAATCGGCCCTTACCCCTGAGGACCTTTACTGATTGAATTTCAATTTTGACTTCGTTAATTGGTACATCTTTGTATTCAACAAATCTAGCTATTTCATCGACCAGGTCCGCTCCAAGGTGATTTGTGATTGTGGTTCGTTTTGTACTAACCGGTTTTTGCCAAGTCATATGACTAAGTATCCATCGGATCTTGTCACCGTTTTTCAACCTTCTCTCTTTTATTACTTTATTAGCTACATCCATAAGTAATTGATCAATATCAAATTCACCTGAAAGGTGTGGGTTAATTATTTTCACACGGAATTCATCGACAAAAAAATTGAGCTTAATGTTTGACTTTGAGACTATCTTGATTATCTCATAAGGTACCCTAGGAGGCCACTTCGTATATTCTTGTTTATACAAATTCTTAATGTGATCCTTGAAAGATTCAAGAGCTGTATCAATTACCTTCGGTTTTGAAGGGATGGTGTTGAGTATCCATTCACCCCAATCATCTACTTTTTTCTTTCCCCATTCAACTACTTTTTTTATCTTTTTCTTGATTGAATTATCAACCTTTGTAGGTTGTAATATAGACGTATTTTTAGGAAGTTCATCTTTAGGGATTTCAGCGTCTAACAGTGAAACAGCCCCTGCTACAATTGTTTGAGGAGCGTGTGTTTCATCACGCACCGTATTCTCTTCGATGAATTTAATCAGCTCCGCTTTTCTCTTGCCAGAGTAACCTTTTAAGCGAAGCTGTCGAGCAATTGCTAATAGCTGTTTAACAGTTTTTGCTTTCAGATCTTTTGAATAATCCATGGATTATATATAAGAAAGATTTTTTTTAACCGATTTTTAATTTTTCCATTTCCACATTTTTCAGTTACATGTTAATTCACATTCCTGAGGAAGTAAAGAGGTGCATATACGAATGTGTACCCCTAAGAGATACCACTCAAGCAACACTGGTGAATTGAATATGGAAGAGAAAAAAATCGGCACTACCTAAAGAAACCGCCGCAATTCTAAGAAACTATCCCAAAGAGATACCACTCAAGCAACGCTAACGAGTTGGACTCAAAAAAAACAGTAAAATGTGATATGATAAATAGATTAATTTAATATTTTTATCTAAATTAATAATAAAGATGAAGACTTATTGCGTAAAGGAAAAGAAGAAAACAGATTGTATTCCGAATAGCGAAGAATATACAAGAACTGCGAATGGAAGATTTCAGTTAAAATGTATTTGTATTTCTTGCGGCAAAAGAAAATCTACTTTTGTAAGTGAAAAGGATTTTTCCTACGGAAAAGGAATTTTAGATATACCGTTAAAAGTAGCAAAAGCAGCTGAAGCTGTTACAAAGAAAGTAATTCCGTCAACAAAACCTGTATTTGATAGGTTTTGGTCAGGAGATATTGCCAAATCAGCATCTGGTACTGATCACGGAATTTTATCAAAAAAATTTTGGACGCGTCCCTCTGAAAGACATGATCCATCTTGTGATACTATAACATATGATAAAAAGAAGAAAAAATATGTAATGGGGTATTGTGATTAAGCAACGCTGTTGAAAATAAAAGAAATAAAATATATCATAAAATGTAAAAGCAATGGAAAAACAAACAAAAGCGTTGAATAAACTGAAATTTCAACTCTGCATTCATGGAGTAAACAGACGCTTTTGTAAGATTTGTATGTATTTACTGTTGAAACGTGCTGATGAACTTGCTACAGCTTTCTTATTGTCATTTAAAGAAAGCGAAAGCGGAAGTGAAGAATAATTATAATTATCATTTCAACTCGTGAAACGTGAGTTGAAAATGATAAAGAGAGATGAAAAAAATTGTCTTAAAGAAATAAATATTACTAAATAACAAACATGCAACTGACAAGTCTTTCAAATATCTGTAAAGAAAATATTACTTTCTGCAAACCGACTTCGCATAGAGTGAAAAACTCTTTTTCGACATACACCAAGATTAAAATTGAAACCAATTATCCTAACAACAAGAAAGGACCACTAGTTATCGAATCACCATATCTTTTCAGTTTTGGGGTGAACGAAAGACGGGATCAAGTAACTAATAGAATAAACGGTTACTCTATTCCGGTTTGCTTATGGTCGAAAGACAAAGAACCGACCGAAGAAGAAAATGAGTTTTTTAAGTGTTTAAGATTTCTCGAAGATATTTGTTTTGAACAATTACAAGACACGTATGGTCCAGAAATAGCGAATAAATTAAGTCAGCTTTTATATTTCAAAAAGAAAAACAAAAGAGACGATGCAAGTGCGCCAGTATTATATGCTAAACTCCTATATTCTGAAAAGTCTGATAAAATTTTATCGTTATTCCATACGAAAGGAGAGAACCAGGATCCACTCAACTATCTTAACACGTATTGTAAAGTTAAATTAGCCTTGATAATTGAAAGCATTTACATCAGTGAAAGTGCCGTTTCAATTCAGGTGAAAGTTAACGACGCAATTGTTAAACCGCTAAAACAGCGACAATCATTGTTAACAATTCAAGAAAGCGATGATGAAGATGAAGATTAAACTTTTAATAAATCAATTTCAAGTCGCGAAACACGACTTGAAATGCTTAGCATATGTGTTCATTGAGCTGAAAACTGGTCAAAACCACACACAGATAAGACGCTAAGCAATCCGTTTTATTATACAATTTCAGTCATTTTACATGAACATTGATTCATTTTCCTCACAAATGATTTCAATTTGTTTGATCTTTTGCTTAAAGTAGCTAATGCTCATAGTAGAATTCTTTAGTTTTGGAAACTTTTCTAGTAAGTCAAAAAGTTTAACTAAAAAATACGAATAGCTTAGCGAATACATTACTAACATTCGGAGCTGTGGCAATTTTTTTCCTGTTAACTCTTTCAATCTTTTTAAAACTTGTCCTTGTAAATAGGCGTAGTAAATGTTGCGTCTTCTTGCACCTTTTGCAGCAGTTTCAAGTGTTTTTAATGATTTTAGGCAGGTCTCTTCATTTTCTAAATTCACATCAATTTTAGTGAGGTCATCCAATTCCACGACGTCTTTTATGCTATTTTCCAGTGCGTCTCTCATCAGTAGCTTGGTAAAACTTGCTCGTTGCTTCGGTAAATCAGAAGTCTCGCTTTCACCATCGTTTTCATTCAACTCCATGCTTTCAAGCTCTTCAGCCAACACCGTGCTTTCATCTTCTTCAGCCAACAGCAACAACGGTAACTGCTCTTTAGGATCGACTAGTTCTGGGTATTCAGATGTTAGTTTTGTGAAGTGACTTTGTATTTCAACGCAACGTTGATCACTTTGGTTGTGCTTTAGTTTGTTCACTAAAACAAGAAGTAGATCATCTCGAAACTGTAAAAATCGTTCCTGATCCATATTAACTAAAAGTGAATGTCAGCAAAGCTGTGCGTGTACGTGAGTGAAAGAGTTCAAAAGGTTGTTTGCTATTATGTATGTGAGCGAATAAGAAAGCCTATTGTTCTTTTTTTGACGAACATGAATTAGCATACGCACATGAGTGAGTGAGAGTGAAAATCGATTACGTTTTTTCACTCCGTTCCTCTTCTCATAAAAACCCCGATTTTCAAATACACAAATTCTCCTGCAGGGTAATTTATGCATATCCATAAATTCTCACGTGTAAGAATTTATGCACCTGAGTTTTTCAACTTTCAAGCACCAAAAACCGGTTAAGATTTCAACTAACTTCTCATAAGCGGTTATAAGCGGTTATTTGTTTACATCACAAGCTAGCATAATCCCAATGGACCTTGATCCCGAACAATATGTCGCTTTATTATACAGGCCGTATAATAAATTTCACGTTATGAATATTCTCTCATATTTCTCTTCAATCCTGTCATTAGAAAGCGTACAAAGATCACTAATCATGTCATCGATTAATCTCATTTCGTCCACAAACGAATCGTGATCGAAATGTTTTCCTCGCATACAAGAACGTAAGTCGATCAATACTTTCTGATACGTTGTATATGCATATTTACTCATTTCAATCCTTCGATTATAATTCTTGTAATCAGCGTATGTTTTCAATAACAATCCCGCACCGGCAATAACTCCCAGTGTAATAGGATTTAGTGTAATTCCGCCTGCGATTGTACCGGTTGCGATAAGAAATGAACTACTCATTTTACAGAATAGATTCATCCGTTTGAAGCGTCTATAAGTTTTTTTGTAACACCACCATTTCTTGTGATAAAATCTGTAAAGAGCCTTTATCTCCCTCAATCTCTCCTCGTCGATCGAAGGATCGATATGATTAAATGTAAAAATATCCCGTTTGTGTTTCATATTTTATTATGCGTTCCACATAATAAATTTTAACAAAAAAAACTACATCGTCTCAAACATTAAACTTACTGCACATTTGTTAATTGATGGAACAGTACCCTGATCACTTACTACTCTTACACGAAATGTATCGCACTCAATCAAAATGACATTCATGTCATAGGATTGTTTCTTTCCACCCTTTCCTCGTCCTAATCCGTTGTTTATCATCACAAAAATAGGAGGGTATGTTTGGAGCGTATCGAGGATGCTAATACAACATTTTACAATTTTACAATTAACAGGAACTATAACTTCTTTATCTCCTGAAAATTTAGCAAATGTTTGGTTCGTAGTTTTATTGTAAACACCGTTAATTACAAAAACGCCACCGCTCATCGCAAGCGATGGTGAATTGATAATTGTGTGATTATTCATATCGAGAGTAGTCTGCATTAGCATTTTCCCACCCTCCAAAATATAAGGAGAATCGTAAACACTGGCCGGAACATCTGAATGGTTTCCTTTTATTCCGTAAATTATAAGGTAAGCTTGAGCTTGCGAAGCTGATGTTGGCGAGCCGCTACATTTTAAATCGACCATAATATACTCTGGCGGTGAAATTTTCCACTTATGCAGATTGATAATGCTTCTACTGTAATCCGTAAAGTTTTTTGTTGATTGTTTATTTATATTGAGAGAAGTCGATTGAACATCGACGCTGACGCCGCTCATCGTAGGTGGAATAAATTCGATACAAACGGTATATTCTCCCTCTGGTAATTTATACATATTAAAACCGATTCTTGATGCGTAGCTATTTAGTGGATGTTTGTGTAATAAAAGACTGTAGACTTTTCTGTTTAGCGTATGTGGCGACTCCACCAAATCGACTATTCCGGTGACGGTCACGTTATGCTCGGAAGAGCTTTCGTCAACGTTTTCCATTAGGTACCTAAAATCATCTTTCAGCGCTGACGAGCTGCTGATATGCGATTCGTCAACATATTTTTTAAGCTTCGCTTCTATTTCTATCGTATGAACTACTACACCACCTATCTTGAGATCAAGATTTTTATCAGCGCCGTCAACATAAGATTTATTGCATGCGTCATTATCATCATGCGGATCACTGAGATTGGAAATCTTATGGTTCGACATATCGAAATCTTCACCGGACGGATTACTCAATTTACCGGAAATTATATGATCCACGTATCTTTTATTTGCTCCTTGGTCAGCGACCGTCGGGTCCTTTACATTATAAACTGTATTGTTCCCCATATCCAGCCCGTTTTCCATCGGAAACATTTCTTTGCGGGATAAGAAAATATTTTTGACATCGCTGTAAGAGACAAGATTGTTATAATTTGCTCCTAAATCATGATATGATTGTTGTTTTGATTGGACAACATTGAAACGTTCTTTCAGGTCAATATCTTTAGTCACTTCGTGCGTTGGTTCGGGAGCGTTAGGATGAAATTTTTTCAGTGTTATCATATTGACAGCGGACAGATCGTTATCTTCATCGGTGTCTAAATTTGTGATTAGTTTTCTATTCATGTCAATCTCTATTGGATTTATTAATTTATTTCCTCTGAGATCCAGATCACCGGTCATATGATTTTGTCCGTTCACTAGTAAAACATCGGTTTTGTTCGGTTTTGTTGACAAACCAACATCCATTTGGTGTTTATTCACAGCATCTTGATTGTCGACACCTTCGTCAACGTTTGTTAACTTTTTATTATTCATGTCGTAATCTCCACTTTCGGTTAATTTAAATCCGACACCTGGTAGTCCTGGCGGACCCATTTTACCAGCCATTCCGCTCCATCCTGGTGTTTTATAAGCTCGATGCGATCCATCAGAATAGCCCATCTTATATTTATATTCTATATTACTATTTTATATTTTTTTTGAAATAATTGGTTATAAGTCGTTCGTTGGATTTGGTCGATTTATGCGAAAAAGGTTTTATTATTTCCCAATATGATTTTCCCTTATGGGATTCGTTAACAAAATACAGACAATAATAACCACACAATACGCTCATTAGATCTTGGTATTGTGTACTGTTGTACAGATAATTTACATTCAGACGATTTGACAAATTTATAATTTCCATTGGAGCGTTCAGTCCAAAGCTGTCGAAATATTCAATTATATTTGGTGTGATGTTAAGCGCAACCCAATGCGAGCCTGATTGTGTTGAGTCGTTTAAATTAACAATATAATATCCTCCGATACTGCGATGCTGTAGATCAATTTGATCTATTTGATCTCTTGAAATAACACCGTTGAAATTAGGGATCCTCATGTAATCTATCCATTTCATAATGTCAAAATTTGAAATTGCTTTAATCACGAAAGGTGGTTTCTGAATAGTTAGTTTTGTCCGTGTATTAATCCTTTGCCGGTCTTTTTTTTACAACTACAACCTGTACCGGTTCGTGGTATAGGCGTAAAAAACGGTGGTGGAATATAGGGTATATAATCAGATGATCTATATGGTCTATTTTGCATTCCGTTTCCAATCGATGATCTATACGGTCTATTTTGCATTCCGTTTCCATTTAATGATCCACCTTTTCGAGCACTGATCTGTGTTTTACTGATTTTAATGTCAACACCTTTTCCTGAACCTTTTGCCTTTTGGATCTTGTTAATCTGTGTTTTTGTCAACAGTAGCTGATCAGGACCATGTAATTGATTATGCGAGAGACGAATAACCACCGGCGTTTTCTGCTCAAGAGCTTTCGTCAATTTAAGTTTTTGATTTTGAGATAAATTCACACTATACGGAAAATATTCTGTCATATTGTATTATTATATATGGTACATATATAATAATTTTTGAAAACGCATAAAATGTGTTTATGTATTTATCCTTTTCTGATGATAGCTTTTCCACTCGTCACATCGACACTGATCTCTTCCTCGTTTAGGACTAAAGCATACATGTTGTATACAGCATTAGGGTCATCGTTAAGCGTGAATTCGAGTTCCAGCTTAGTAGTTCCATTCTTGAGTCCATCTTTCTGATGTGTTAAATCGAAATACAAAATTCCATACAATTCCTGAAACGATTTCAAATCAATAGTTGAACCCGTCAAATAATCATTGTAACCCTTGGTGTACTCTGTCAATCTCATTAATGCCCTGGCTGTCTGGGCAGTTGGTTTTAATACCTCCTTCGGAAAATACGTACTGTCAAGTAGCTCCAACTGGGCAGTTTTTATCGTTCTTGCGTTTGCAATATTGAAAGTATTGAACAGAAGCATATTTTCTTCCTGATTGTTCATCTTTGCGTTATTGAGAACCCAGACAAAGACATGTTTAGGTTTTTTGATGGCGTTTGTTATCGTGAATTTCCCACTCGACAGTTGAAATGGTGAGGTATGAATACTCTCTTTGAGGTATGACCATGTATGAGGTTTGAGATACTTTTCAAGAAACATTTGTTGGCCACTGGGGTTCAACGTCATTTTAGGAACCCACAAAACAAATTTGGTGATAATATATCTACCAGGGTCAGCGGCAGCTGATCTAAACAGAACATTATCGTCACTTTCTAGTGTAATATCAAAACTGATTTTTCCGTTAGGGCTGACATGATCTCTGAACGATTGAAAAAAACCGAATCGATTCAACGGAAGAATGATATTATTTGTTGCACCACCACTTAGAAGCGTCTTCCTCTTTGCAAACCCTTCATTATACAGAGGGTTATCTGTGGGTACTACTTGTTGCGCGTTTCCATCTATTGCAAGTGTAGTGTACTTTTGAAAAACAGCCCCTGTGGCTGTATCAGGGTAGTGAAACATTGTGTCAGCTACTCTATACACGACTTTCATAATGGCCGACGGCGCGGTGGACTGGTAATGACTTTTGCATGAAAACGAGGTCAGTAGGGCCACGCTCGCTCGCGCTGCTTGAGTTGTTGTAAACAAAACAAAGGGTCAAGAGGTTTCGCTCGCTTTATTTCGATCAATTACTGCAAAGAATAGAATATTTTAAAATGCCAATGAACTGTTGTGTTCCAGAGTGCACAAAGAAAGTTTACCGCGGTGAGAATGGTGAGAAAATCTCGTTCTTTAAATTTCCGACGGGAAACCCTGAGAAGAAAAGGTGGCTACACGCGATAAGAAGAGAAGAAGGAAAGTACTTCAGAGCACAGGCGGCCCAAGCTCACTTTTTCAGATAACCGGTACGTGACCCTTGCTTTATGAGCGGTATTGTGTTACAAAGATTCGATTTATAAAGGTTTGTATGGGAACGCAACGGTTTTGCTTCAAAATTTAAAAATTCACATCTTATGTGAATAAAATTGACTTACCCTGTTGCTGTGTTGTATTCTTTGTTGTTTGCTTGCTCCTCGGGGCGATTTAGCGCGATTTCGGCGAGTTATCGTTATTTCGGTGTTCCACTGCTAAAAGAAAGACAAGGCCGAACACCGATTTCCCGAGTGCCCGCCGATCGAAGCGAATAAATCCTCTGAAAATAACCCTGTCGACTCAATTCCTCCGCAGAATCAAAGAAGAGATGTTGAAGTTCCATGTCAGTTCGCTTAACACGCAAATCTGCCCTCAAACGCCTTCGCTACGAAAGATTTATTTCGAGATTGCTTCCCCTCACAAATTCGAAATAACCGCTCTGAAATCGCCATGGACTGTTTCACGGTTCGCGTAGTATGTTGGGTAGCTATAATTAGCCCGACTGGGGGTGGACAGCATCAATTTGTCGACAGCCAAACCAAAATGCTCCCCGGGTCCCCTCGTGCTTTATTTGTCAAACCCACAAAGAGGCCCAT